>APFE030592461.1:120237-156038 GCA_000404065.3 Pinus taeda | reverse complement strand
GATCAAGTAAAATATCCCATTATAAAATCTTAAGTAATATTAATGTGTATTTGAAAATATATTAATCACTTAAATAAATAAAAAAATAAATTAATATAAGCCATATAGTCTTTAAGTGAAATGTTTTAATGCCCATATCAAATAAAAAAATTAATATCCATATTAAATAAAATATTCAAGGATAAATGAGATTCATTTTTAAAGATTATAAATTTTGAAAAAATAGGTGTGTAAAGACATGTACTCTTAAAGATGGGGTTGTTTGATAATGTTAAAAAAGTTACAATAAGGGAAGGCTTTGTAATACCTAATATGAGAGAAATGTGTCATTTCATCCATGCTCAATGTGAAATTGGCACGTGTTCATTTTAAAATAAAAATAAAATTACTATAAACAAAAAATAATGTTGGTTAGAATATACATACTTGATTAGTTTTAGTTAAAATCCAATAGAAATGGATATACATATTTGGTTAAATGAATATACAGATTTGGTTACACTCCAGTAGCTCGAATAATAATTAAAAGTGCAACCAATGGTTAATAGTGCAAAGCATTCACTCTCAGCGCCATAAAATAAATTTTGAGTCTATCTTAAGTAACATAATTTATATATATATATATATATATATATATATATATATATATATTATATTATATATATATAATATATATACTCAAAGAAAAAGAAGGAATTGAAAGTAAAATAAATTTAGTGATTTTTCTACAAAGAGAAGAAAGTGTAATTCATTTAAGAGTAATATATATAATATATATTATATATATATATTTAAATTGAATGAAATGCACATTTAAAATAATATTATTGATACAAAGATTTCAATTTTGATCAAAGTAATGAAATCCCACTATAAAATCTAGGTATATTAAATGTTTTGAAAATATATAACAAATTAATAAATATAAATTTTAATATAAGCAAATAGTCCTATAAGTGAAAGTTTATGCATATATTAAACAAATATTTTAATAATCCTATTATAAAATAATTTTAATGTAACCATTAACATTTATATGTATAAATTATATAAATCTCTTAAAAAAAAATTTGTTATCATTAAAGTAGTTTTAAACATTTGAATTAATCTCACAATTTAAAATTTTGAATACAAGTTTTGGTCCTTTCTTTAAATCTTTTATTTCCTAGTTACTCCTAACCATTCCTCCAAGTTAACATATTAATGTTTCTCAAAGTTCGCATTGTGACGAATGAGCCATGAGAAATCATCACTAGTTTACACTCACCCACGAGAATACCATCACTAGTTTGCACTTACCCACAAAGAATAATTCTAAATGAGTATTTGAATAATTTGTATTCTAATAAATGTATCAATAATTTCTCTATAAAAAATGCATACCAAATTTTTTGATAATTAAAAAAATGAAGCACATATGCTTTTCTGATTTTTCTTATTTTTAAATTTGTAATTTTATTTATTTTTTGGATGATGATTTTCTTTTTACTATTTTGGATTATGCTACTTGACTTTTTATTAAATTTAATGTACTTCTAATTATTTTTATTTTTATGTAGCTAAACAATGATGTGAATATGTTTTAGAAATGTCATTTAAAATTAAATTATAATCTTATATTATGATATAATTTTATGCAATAACAAATATTCATTGTCCAACTTTAATTTTTTTTTCAAACATTTTCTTATAACCTTTGTTTTTTTTAAATTTCATAGATAATTATGACCTTTGTTTTTTTAATTTCATAGATAATTATTACCACTTAGTGTCAAAAACAATTTTTCATTTTTCATTAATAAATATTAAGATTATATAAACCTCAAAATACTTTTTGCTATTATTTTTATATTCAAAATTTTATTTAAAGCATTTATTTCTTTTTTCTAAATTAAATTTATACTTTTTCAATAATATAACATTATATTAAAATATAAGTATGATATTTTTTAAATTAAAAATAATTTCCTATTCCAACTATACATATATTATAAGTTCAAATAATTCATATATATTTGTATGTAAAAAATAAATATATAGGGGTCTTCGTAATATTCCTCCTATGGCCTAGTATTGAATGGAGGTATTGATTAAGTGACGGGATATATGCATTCGCTACTTTCTCGAGTAAAGAAGAAGGATAAATTAAAGCGACTTTCCATGCAGGTGCTCGTGCAGCATACTATCGGCCATGGACTCTTAGACCAGCAATCCCTCATCATCTTCCTCGCAGTACCTTAGTGGATTCAACTTAAACTTCAAGGTCAACTTCATTGTGAAATTCCTTGGATTATTTTTGCACATCCATAGCCACAATCACGCACTTCACAGCAACAACACAGTCATCAGATATCACCTTGCTAAAAAAGTAAGAGTAGGTTCAACAGCCTACCTTGGTGTCTTTCTGGAAGCGACTGTGGCTCTCTCGAGCTCCTTATAGCTGAAGACCTGCACGCGGCGAATCTTATCTCGCTGTAGGTTCTGGGACACTTGGATGTTGTTGGATGTAGACTTGCTCTTGTAGGTGGTCAGAGACTTGCTCTTGCAGGCGGTTGTCATGATTTCATAAGGGTCGGCCTTGAGCTTGAACCGAGGGTCGACCTTGAGCTTGAACCGAGGGTCGACCTTGAGCTTGAATCGAACTTAGATGACACTAACACATACTAGAATGCTCACAACCATTATCCCCATCCCCATGGCCATCTTTGCAACAATAATGGGAGTCTGAATTGAGGAACGCTTCTTAGCCCGGACAGTTGATGAATCCACCCTGCCTCGAAACAGAACCTGGTTCCAGAGCAAGCCGAGCAATTGTATATGCATTTCCGGTCACCAGCTGGACTACAACCCAAAGACTGACACATTCCAGCGAGACTGATACATTCCAACGAGGCAGTCATGGCTATACGACACACAGAGCTTTAACGATCCCAAAGACGATGACGAATATTCATAATTTTGGTAGAGAATTGCAACGAACTAATACCGTTTTTCTGGTAGAGAATGGCAACGAACTAATACGGTTTTTCAATCCCATGGTCAAGGTTATTTCTATCGTCTAACACTTAAAATCAAAGGTTAAGAAAGACACAGGTGGCCTGGGAGGGAATTCATTCAATGGGGACCATTGCTTCCTAAGGGGGGAGGAATGATCCAGGTGGATATTGGTGGCCACCTGCCAAGTCCACTTGGACCCCCACGTCAACATTTTCAATTTCCTTAATTATAGCGCAGTTTACTATTTTTAGCAGTTTTTCGGGTCCTGAACTTCCGGAGCCGTTTTGAGGCCCTAAACGAAGTTTTTTGGGAAATCTAGCTCCACGATTTTTTAGATAAAAAATCGTCTTTCCCGTCGTAGTCCTCGAAGAGATCTTTCCAACAGGCTATCATGCGCGTCAAACGGAGATCCTATGCCAAAGTTACGACCCCGGGAAGTTGATGTACCAATTTACCCGAACGGGGCCCATAGTTTGGCGTTTCATCTTCTAGGGTTAGGTTTTGGAATGTTAAGGGTTTTCCATTGTTTCTCAACAATAAATAGGCCTTCGAGCCTCATTGTAAGACAGTTCAGAGGCATGTAGTCACACATCTCTTCTTAGGGATAAGCTACCATCGCCCTAGCTGGTTTATTTCTATTTCCGGTTGTAAGCATATTTCAGTATTTTCCATTAATGAAATGAAGTATTATTTCCGCTGCATCTTTGTGTATATGGTTATCTCTGTATTTTATTGCGTTCCTGTTTAAATCCGGATCAATGAAATTTTAAATAAAACGTCAAATAAAATATAACACAGTAACCCATCATCTAGCCCACACTAAATATCAATTTTTTATTGGACTTGAGATACTTTCCAACCCTCTTCAACCCTCTGAGCCATGTAATTAATTTGCTTAAGTGTAATTATATTTTTTTTTGTTTTTGTTAAAATATCTGTTTAGATTCATTTTAAGTACGGACCTAATATGAGCAGACAGGGATCAAATTTTTTCACTTGCAAATTTCTTTAAAGTGTAAAATACAATGTCTTATTTTTCATTGTTTAAATTGTATTTTTGAATGCTAAATAGAATATATATAGGACCAAATAAATATTTTAACGATAAAAACTTAAATTTTAATAATATATACATAATTTTTTAAAAAGATATATAATATATACGTAATTTACATTAAAATATATTACATCACATATTATCGAGACATTTTGTCATACAAATTAAAATATTTTTTTATTATTAATATTTTTCTAAACCCGAATTAAATGTAATGCCAATGTATTATAAAAAGGAGCTAGGAGAAGATTGATAACAAATTTCTTATAGAGTTTAGATAGGAATTTTGGCACTATTGTTTTGTTGTTTCGATCTCTGACATTGATTGTGCACAAAGTTTATTTCTTGGAGGATCCTCTACAAGTAGAAAGGGAAAATAAAGAGACTCTACTCTTCATATTTGAATATTATGATCGATTTGAATATAAAGATAGCCTTTGTAAAACAAATTACGAGTTTGTTTAATTATACATTATTATCATTTTACGCAAGTTCTTTGTCATATGTAACTCATGATAAATTTCCTATCATGATTGAATAAAAATTATTTTTCTTTTTCTCTCAATGTGATCGCATATATTTTCCTGAATATTTTCTAATGTATATTGGATTTAGTAGTTGTTTAATAATGTTAGCTATTTTTTTAATTTAACAGCTTTATGACTTTCCGGTTATATTAGTTCTCCAAACATAACATGAATTAAATTAATCAATATCAACTATATGAACTATTTCTATAAGTTAATATTAATTATAAAACGTCAGGTTAAATCTTTATTTTAAATCTTTCATATAATATAAGAAAGTATTTTATTATATCAAATTTAACTTTAAAATTAGCCTGGATGGTTTCTTTTTCTTATCTACACATTCAACCAGGTTGCATTTAAGTTTTAAAAAGTTTATTTGGTTTAAAAAAAATATCCTTATAAAGAAAAAACCTTTCTATGGCTTGGCTGAGCCCATATTTTATTCAACCCAAATATTGCCTCTTTCAAGTAATTACAAATGGAAAAATATTTCCTTCATATATGTTGGTTATTCCAATCTTATTTAAACATCAATAGTTGAAGGCTACTGTAAATAGGTAGATTTAGGATAGATTTAGGTGGAGGAAAATAGACCTATTCGTTGGTGGACATCACTACACCAAACGGATAAAGGTCTAATTGGGGCCTTAACTAGATAATGATCCCTCGGTTGTAGTGGAACATTATTCCAACATCTTTCCATCCTGGTAACATTTGGTAGGACATTTATGCCTGTCAACACCTCCACAGCTTCGACTTTGTCCAGAACAAGTCAGGAAGCCTTTCAAATGAATATTAAATCCCGATTGAGCTAGCATAAGTGATAGATAGTGTGAAATCTCTTGTTTCCTCCATCGTGAGGTTGTATATATACTTCTCAGTGTTTGTTCATGAGTTCTTGTGAGAGAGAGAGAGAGAGAGAAAAAAAAACTACCGTATTCCTCTCTGTATGTTTCTCTAGAGTGTATCTTAGCTCTTCCCAATATGCTATCCCTTCAACTATTTTAGCTCTTCGTACCTTCTTCTAGAGAGATGTCTCCTCAATCTACGCTAAGAAAAGGGGAATGGAAACCACCTGCCCTTACACCACCCCAGTCCAATTGCATAATGGATATTAGTGGATCTTCCAACTCAATTTAGTCCTAAACACATCTCATAAACTTGTCATACAAATGACTCCCTAAGTTTGAAAGCAACATTGGCATTAAATTCCGCTGGTTCAAGCCATGTCTTTTTAATCCAAGTGAGCAATCAAGGTTCCATTAGACCAGGGATTTGTAAGTATTTCCAATCTTCAATTGTTTTAATTAGTCAATTTTAAAAAATAAATGTCATATGTCTAATTTGGGTTTATCCAGTTGTGATTCTCCATGTTGGTGTTACAGTCACAATTATTATTACATGGAATAGGGGTAGAACAGGGGGATGTTACATCCATGTCATCAATACAAATTCACTTATAAAAAACTTGATCTAACACTATTAACTAACTCTGATATTTGCATCCTTATTCACCCATTGCAATGGATATGGGCTTAAATGATCATGAACCTCCAACCCAAGCTTGTGAACTAGATCATCTACTAGGAAGTTAACCTTTGAACCAAAATCAAATAGAGCATCTACCATGGTGTTTTCAACTTGGATCTTGATATGGAAAAGCCTTCTCATCTCATTATCTTATTTGAAAAAAAGGATGCATAGATTCACCTCATTCTGCAAGGAGGTGTAAACAATATTCTTATACACATCCAAGTCTCTCTCTACCTGGTTATCTAAAATGGTCATTTGGATTCATCTCTAGATGTAGCTTCCAACACTTGTTTTTAGTGTGACCATCAATATTGCAATGGTAGTAGAGTTTGTTTGGATCCTTTAACTGATGTGTAGTGCCCATCTTCTTCTTTTCTCTTCTTTTCCACTTATTTTTCCCCTCCTTAGAAGCATATTAGCATTCCTTATATTTATAACTACTTGGATACTCTTTCTTATGGCCTATGTTATCTAGGTATTGTTGTTAGAAACAAGCCTCATCAACATCATAGGTTTGAAGAGCATCAATTTTAGCAAAAAAAATTGTTGACCTCCCAAATAATTAAGGATTACATCTTGATGCTTGGGAAAGATGCTCAACACAATCACCATATTCCTAGATTTGGTGTTTTACTTTTGCAGTCTATCCTTACCTCTAGGATGCCAATGGATACATTGGTCCTTTACATACCCAAGAAGGTATATTTTCTTATTGATCAAGGTTTTAAAATGCTCCCACTTAGTTACTACTAGACCACCCTCTAGCATAAGTATCTCATTGTGGCTTTCCCACCACGTCATTTCATATCCCTCTAGTTTCAATCAACCAATTGATTTTTTTTTCTCTTCATCTATATTATAGACATTGAAATAGACTTCTAACTATTGTATCCAATGATTCAACTTAATAACATTTATCTGTCCCGGATCCGGGTGGTAGGCATGCTCGCACGGTTTTCCATGCAAACATTTAATGCCCTGTACCGCCAGCTGTAAGGTAGCGTGGCTTCCTGGGAGGTTAAAACATGCGAGAGCAGGTATGTAATTAAGTTCAGATCGGGAATGGGATTGGAATTTATGCTCGGCGTCGTTCGATGCAACATTCTCTGGGTTATAACTATGGCGATCCATGGCTTTCTCACCCTGTTCTGTGCTCTGAGACACGGCATTTCGGTTGGGTGGACGGCAATAGAGATTGATGGCATAATTCAGGGGCACGACTGCAAGCCCACAGATAGTTTTCCTAAGGGTAATCCTCTTCCTGTTCTGAATTTCTGCACTTTGTTTATGTTGGCTATCTCTGTGGATGTCCTGGTCGTTAATGTGGAGCTGTTGGTCGACACCTTGGTTTGGTTAGTTGGTAGCCTGGTTCAGCATACCTTTGGCCTTAATTGTCCTTGTTCTGTTGGTCACACTGTGCATAATCCTTCACCCAACTCCCTTTGTTCTGGCATAATGGTTCGCTCTGGTAAACGCAATCGCTCTGGGGGCCACTAAGACACCTGTTTGCATTCTCCTGCTGGTTTTGCCCTGGAAACTGCGGCGGAACCGCTGAGTCCTTCTCCCGCTCAGGAAGCTAAGCCTTCTGCTAGCTCTGGTAGGAAGCCCAAACCCAACAGTGCTTTTCAAACTACACACTTTAAAATCCAGAGTAACCTGCACAGACCTCGGGTCACGGCTCACATCACTCTCATTCTCTCGGAGGAGGAAAATCTTGTCACCCCTTGACCTGCATCACCCCTGAGCCCTCTCCTGGTAGTGACAACTCCTCAGACCGCGACAACAAGGATAATTGGGCTAAAGAAAAGGCTGAACAGGAGGCTTTTCTCAGAAATCTCCCTCCTCTGGACGACACTGTGCCTTTGGCCGAAGATAAAGTTCATGGTGATGCGGAACAGGCCATCACCATCCCTGACAGCGATCTCACTAGCAACGAAGGTCTCAAGGATGGCAATACGGCCCGAGATGAGAAGGATATTAATGAACCAGCACAAGAGAAATAGTATTTCCTGGGACAATCTTTCTTGTTTTTTTTCATATCTCAGAACTTTGGTTAAACTCTTTATGTATTTGTCTTACTGGTTTGTAGCTCGCAGATGGGATTTTGATCACTATGTGTTCGCGGCGCTGCATGATTTTTTGGGTTTTTTTACAAACTCAGTTTCTTTCCTGACCGATGTATGGTCTTCTATATGTATGCTTCTGGTTTCAGGGACTCTGTAATGGCTTGCCCCAGCTTGTCTGTAATGGGGCAGCACTGTTTTGTCGAGTGCAGAAATGCCTCGCCCATATGTAAAAATATTTTATGTTTCAGTTAATAGAAGTTAGTATTTGCAGAGATAAAAAAAAAAAAAAACATTTATCTGACCTTAACAGGATTTGATATCCACTTCCACTTCCATTTTAAATAGAGTTTGTGGAGTAATGGCACTAGAATATGGTTTCTCTTGCTTAGGCCCTTTTTTCAACTCCTTCTTTGGGTCTTCACTATCTACTAATTTCTTATTTAATCCATATTCTAAGATAAAGCCTCCAACGTCCTTCTAAGGTATATAATTGTTCATTAGATCCACCATGAGGAGGGCCATGATGTAAGATATATTAGCAACTTGTTATTCCATCCTTGAAAAACTCTCTTTCATTACATCCTAAGGGTTGTTATGAATAAATTCATCCACCATGGCAAGGATCTTATGAATTCCTTCTTAAGCTAACTCCTAGATCCTACAAATTTCCCAAATATCCCAAAGAAAAATTATTTGATACCAATATGATCTATAAACTAATGTAGATATTCCACTAGAGTTGTTCATCACAACAATTATTATACTATGTTGATTGTTTTTACTATGCAAGTTTATTTCCTTAGATCTCATAGTAGCTTATTATGAAAATTTATAAAAATAACTAAAATGAAAGAAATGAAAGAAATGAGAAAAAAACATACCATCCACACAAATGAACACATGATATATCTTGGGGAACCTAATATTGGAGAAAACATAGTTAGAAGGAAATGTCTAAGCTTTGTTATATTTTCCTTAGTTATGATGGGAAAATACAAATAAAATGGGAACTCAATATGGAGTTACCTATCATATTGTGGCATGGTGTCTACTATAGAATTTAATTCATCCTTTTTTATGCTCTCAATATGGAGTTACCTATGATATTACGGCATGATTTTTTGGAATTTTAAAAAAACTGACCCAGTTTGAGTTATTTATTTAAATCAAACATGACTGTGAGCCCAACATTTAAATAATTGTTGGTCTCAAAAAACTGGTCAAATATTAGTCTATTAAATAAAAAAAATTGACCATTATCCAACAACCAATTATTTCCCTATAAAAGGCCTCCAGCACTCGTTAACTCATATGGATCTTTGTGGTCCCTGATGATGGATGGAGTCACCATCCAAAATGTTGGACAAATCACATTCATTACATAGTGTTAGTCCATAAATCTCTAACAATATGATTCACTGTGGATGTCTCCAATCACTCATGGCCTGGAATTTTATAAGATTTGGAACCCAAAAACTAAGAAGCTTGTGTCTAGTAAAGACGTTCTATTTAGAGAAATCAAAGATGTTTTCAAATAGGAATTCCTACCAAGGGAGGGGAACTAGAGAAGATAGATTTTGAATTAAAGGATGTTAAATCAGAATCTACAAAACAATATGAATAATAAGAAGAAGAACCACGTACTCTGGTATTGAGGATATCAGTTCAGGAAAGAAGTTAGCTAGAAAGGTATACTCCACCTAATTTTCATTCAAATTTTCCTTTGTTTATTATTGACGATTATCCTAGAATTGTTAGGGAGACAGTGTATTTAGAGGATGGCAAAATTTGGAAAAATTTCATGGTCGAAGAAATGGCATCCTTAGATAAGAATGAAACTTTGGATCTAGTGTATTTTCTGGATGGAAGAAATCTTATTAGCAATAAATAGGTATTTAAGAAGAAGTTAAATGTAGAAGGTAGGGTGGAGAAATACAAAGCTAAATTAGTAGCAAAAGATTATTTTTGAGTAGATGGGATTGACTTTGGTGAGATATTTTCTCTTGTTTCCAAGTTAACTTTTATTAGATGTCTTTTATTTGTTCTTTATGATTTTTAATTTGAAGTAGAACAAATGGACACAAAGACAACATTCCTACATCAGGATATGGAAGAAGAAATCTACATGAAGTAGCCAGAAGAATTTGTAGTGAAGGGAAAGAAAGAGCTAGTGTGCAAGCTAAAAAAGTCCCTATATGGGTTAAAGTAATCAACAAGGATGTGGTACAAAAAATATGATACTTATATATTGGGACTTTGCTTCACAAGAAATAAAGTAGATTATTGTGTATATTTCAAAGTAGTTGATGATCGTCTTACTTATTTGATATTGTATGTGGATGATATGTTGTTGCTTGTAAATGATAGGGAAATCATCTCAGAATTGAAAACTCGGATTTCCTTTGAATTTGACACGAAGGATCTCGGTGCTACGAATTTCATTTTTGGCATGGAAATTATAAGAGATCAGGAAAAAAAAAAAAACTTTGATAAAATAAGAGGAAGCATGCCAAGACAATATTGTAGAGGTTTAATATGTAGGGACATAAAATAATAAAGGTTTCTATTCATGCAGGTGTAAAGTTATCAATAGATCAATGTCCCAAGACACAAGAAGAGGAAGAGGAAATTTTTGGTGTTACATATGATAGTGTGGTTAGAATTTGTAGTAATGGTTTATATTAGATTGGACATTTCACATGTAGTTTGGAGTATTGAGCATGTATATGTCAAAGATATGAAGGAGCATTGTATATCAATAAGAGGGTTTTTCAAGTATTTGCATGGAATTATCAGTTATGGAATGTGCTATCAAAGAAGGTTGGGATTGGATAGAGTGTTGGACATACATGGAGTTATTGATGCAATTTAGGATGAAAATTTGGATCATAGAAGATCTACAAGTGGGTATGTGTTTAAACTATTTGGAGGAACAATCATTTGGATGACAAAGAGGCAATCTGCATTGGCACTCTCAACTTTAGAAGATAAATACATGGAATCCACTCATGCAAGAAAGGAAGAAATATGGTTACAAATATTATATTCAGGTATTGGGCTAGTACAATAATCTGAGGATGGACTGTGAAAACATGAGTGCAATCTTCTTAGGAAGGAACCCAATGCGTCATTCTAAGACAAAGAATATTGATGTTTCATATCACTTTGTGAGAGATATGATTGAAGAAAAGAAGATGTTTCCAGTGAAGGTGGATACTTTGAAAAATGTTGTGGATTCATTAACAAATTTTTTGAGCACTAAGAAGTTCTCTTGGTGTAGATAAAAAATGGGAATTATTCCCCTGGGTTGTTGATCATGTACTCTTTTGAACCCCTATGTGCAAAGAAAAAACAAGTGGGAGAATATTGGGTATGTGTTATATCTATGCACAACTACCTACATGTTGCACATTGCATTGATTATAACAGGGTGGGGTGGGTGTTGAAGCTTTACCTATTTTGGGGCTTCATAGGGGAGTGGAAACCCTCCTACATAGGGGTTCAAGGACAATGCCCTTGATTTTTTGTGGGGCAATATTTAAATATATTTTTGGAATTTTTCACCACATGGTTTTCTCCTTTAGCATTTTTGTTGTGCATGGTGGTTTAGCCCATGGTTTTGTAGTTGTTGTTGTCTTTTTTTTTTTAATTTTTTATTTTTTTACAGAGGAATCGGCAATTGGGATAGCCTTGCAACTCGCATGAAATGAGGTCGATTCTGCCCGCAACCACTATAACCCCTGGGCTCTGCGCCTACCCGCTATAACGCGTCACCAAGGTAAGTCCGGGGGATTTGAACTCGTGACCTCAAATACGGAGTCCGCTTTATAGACGAACTACACCGCCATGCGATTACCAACTCACCTACCCTCGTGGGGCTCCATGGTTTTGTAGTTTCATTGAAAGAACTAATGTTGTATTCCAATCCAGGGTAAAGGATTACCCATTTATTGTAATATTGTAAAGAAGAATACAGAGAAAATTCTTTCTAGTTTTTCCCAATTTGGGTTTCCAGGGTAGAATATTTGTTTTAGTGTACGTGTTTTCTATTGCATATTTTCCATTTTATTAAGAATATATTTGAAACAATTAATAGTACAGGTTAAAACTTAAAACCTATAGTGTATAGAATAACGTCAATGTAAAATTGTTAGATCACTTACACACAAGTATCTAGTTACAAAAAGAAGCAACAATTGAAATTACAAATTTGAAAGAGAAAGAACAAAGAATAATAAACCAGTTTGAATTGTATGATAATGAATGACTTGAGTACATATTATAATACTCTCTAGGAGAGACGAATTGGACACTAGGTTGTGGTTCCTTATGTATGTTAGGACCAAAAATAAACTAGCCCTTAGTCATTTAACTATGTTCGGGTAGAAATACACTTAGGACCTATTACTTACAAAATTAGGTCCACAAATGGCCAGTTTTTTCATTTACTATATGTTTCATATTATCTGGGATCACATTCTACTTTTAGTAAGTCTATTTTTATAAGGGAGTACCACCTAGCATGACATGTGGCAATGAATAGGTGGTGACATGTTTATTTCCCATCCACTAGTGTGCATTACCTTGTGCATATGATCCCTATTTATTAATGTGCATTTTCTCTTTTATTTTGGGAGATTACCTTATAAACAACCTTATCTACTCATCTTCGTTACAAAGTATTTTGTCACACTTCCCGTCTTGTATCTTGAAGTGTCAAAATGACGAAAGCTGTCAGTGTATTCACCATGAAACATATATAGAAGCATCCCTTAAGAACAAAATAAAAGTTTCCCTGAAAGAGCACTGAAGAAAATTTCCTAAAAACCTATTTTTCAGGATCAGTGTGTTTTGCACCACTGGTGACCCGTGCTGGTAACTTGTTGCGCTATAATGGACTAACGCTGCCAGCACGACTTTTATAGGGAAAACCCGTGTTGAACCTCTTTAGGCAGTTTTTCCTAAAGTGGAGGAGAAGCTTCTCTTACTAGAAGTCTCACAAATGACGATATGGTTACAGATGAATAAGGATTAGAGTGAGATCTCCCATTCTTGGTCCTTGATCCTACTTTCATGGATCTTTCCCTTGAGTTGTGGAACATCTCCCTCCTTTTATGGATCCTTAACTCCCTCTCCTTCCCTATAAATGAGATCCCTACTATCCACAACTGGTTGGCTATTGTTTGGTTGACTTCCTATGCTGAAACTATGCCTAAATTATTCTAGAAATGGGATCCATGGTTAGTGACTATGGCTTACGGTACATCAAACCAAGCTATAACATGGTTGAATAGAAATAGAGTCACAGTTTCACCATTGACATTATAGGTAGGCGTTGCCTTGACCTATTTTGTGAAATAATCAACAACAACGATCATGTATCCATGCCCCCTAGCTGAGTGAGGGTTACATGTCATGAAATCAATGCCCCATTTGAAAAATGGGCCAACAGTGATAAATGGGTGTAAGGGACTGGGTGGGGTTCATTTTTTTTGGTTGTAGATCTAGCAAGCATGACATTTTTGGACGGCAATAATGCAATATTCGAAAATAGAGGGCCAAAAATAACCGACGTGAAGGATCTTTTGAGAGGTAGCATATCTTGACATATGATTGCCATAGGCTCCAGAGTGGAAATCATTTAAAGCTTTCTTAGATTCCTCATGCGTGAGACACCATCAAAGGAATGAATCCACACCAAGTCAGTATAAGGTATCCCCAATAATGCGATAGGGTTGAGATTGGTGCCAGATTCAACATCATTCAGAGGGAGATAGCTCTAATCCAAAGGTCTGAGTTTGGAGATATATGATGATATATCCATACCATGGATCATGGGTGATAATACAAAAGAGAGAATAATCAGGAAACAAATCATCAGATACAGTATTTGTGTTGGTAGAGGGAAGGTCACAAATCAATTTGGAAAAATCTAGTGATTTCTTGGACTTAGCTTTGGTGAACTCTAAGTCAAACTCCTACAGGATGAAAATCAATTTGGAGTATTTATCCCCAAGAAATTATCGAGACAGGATATAAGTCATGGGGGTTAAAATCAGATATCACTATAGTTTTGCGTATGAGGATGTAGTGGCAAAAACGGTGGACAACATGAACTGTTGCCAATGCCAAGTTATCTACATGGGCATACCAGTTCTCAACATCAAAGAGATTTTGGATCAATTTGTATATAACATGTTCATTTCCATCATCATCGTCTTGAACTAGCACCATTCCAATGGTACTATCAGTGACGGCCAAGTATATGAAATAATTGTGATGGTAATTAAGAGGATGCAACAAAGGAGTGCTAATGAGCACAGTTTTTAAAGAATCAAAGGACTTCTGATAAAGTTCATACCAAATGAATGGGACCCGTTTCTTCAAAAGGAAAGTAAAACGCTTGGCAAGCTTAGCGTAGTTTGGGATGAAGCGACGAAAAAAGTTTGCCTTCCCTTGAAAACTCTGTAGTTGGTGTAAAAAATATGGAGGTGGTAGATTGACAATGGCCTCCACCTTAAGAGGATCGATTCAGAAGCCTTCTTTGGACACTATGAATCCTAAGAGGTGACTAGATTCGACGTAAAAGACACACTTATGAGGATTTAACCAGATATTGTAGTGTTGACAATGAAGAATAATCACTCGTAGGTGAGCCGGATGGTATTGGAATTTAGACGAGTGTGCGGGTAAATCATCAAACTATGGCTGAAAAATATGTTTGATATCGTGGAAAGCATAAGGCATGTCCCTTCAGAAGATGGCACCAACATTTTTTAGGCCAAAAGGAATCTTTTTATAGGCGAAAATCCTCTAAGAATAGATAAAGATAGTTTTATGTTGATCAGTAGGAAGGATATTAATTTGGTTATATCCACAAAATCAATCCTTAAAGGAAAATATTTCACTTCCAACACATTCGTCGAAACGTCAAGACCATCCGACTCATGTACAAGCAATTTTTCTTCGCTTCTGACACTACAATATCCAGTTAAATCCTCATAAGTGTTTCTTTTGCATCGAATATGGTCATCTCTTAGGATTCATAGTGTCCAAAGAAGGCATCAGAATCGATCCTCTTAAGGTGGAGGCCATTGTCAATCTACCACCTCAATATTCTTTACTCGAACTTTAGAGTTTGCAAGGGAAGGCAAACTTTCTTCATCGCTTCATCCCAATCTATGTTGAGCTTGCCAAGGGTTTCACTCACGTCTTGAATAAAGGGGTCCCATTCATTTGGGATGACCTTGCTCAGAAGTCCTTTGATGCTTTAAAGACCACACTCATTAGTGCTCCTTTATTTCATCCTCCTAATTACCATCACAATTATTTCCTATACTTGGCCGCCGCTGACACTACCATTGGCATGGTGATGGTTCAAGACGATGATGACAAAAATGAACATGTTATATACTACTTGAGATGAAATATCTTTGATTTTGAGACTCGGTATGCCCATGTAGAGAAGTTGGCATTGGCAACAATGCATGTTGTCCATCATTTTCGCCACTACATCCTCCTACACAAAACTATTTCCGAAATCACATGATGACAGAATTCACTGCTTAGTTGAGCTTACATCATGATAGCTTGACTCCATATTACCCTTAGGACAATGGCCAAGTTGAATCTATCAACAAAGTTTTGGTCACTATGCTTCAATGAACCATTGGGACGCATAAAAAGAGTTGACATCTCATGCTTTTTTCGACCTTATGGGCTTACCGAACTATTTCTAAAATGACAATTAGATTTACACCTTTCCAATTGGTCTATGGTTTGGAAGCCACCTTACCTACAGAATGTGAAATCCCATCATTAAAGCTAGTTGTCGAGCTACTTCCTAGTACTTCACCCGAGGAAGAACAATTTCTTTACCCATAACGTCTTGACGAGACTCACCGAATTGCCACATTGGTAACTGAGACTCAAAAGAGACAAGTCAAAGCTCATTATGATAAAATTGTTACCCCTCGTACATATGCATAACGTGACTCGGTCTTACTGTATGATCAAGCTAACAAAAAATTAGGTGTTGGAAAGTTTGAACCTAAGTGGTATGGACCCTATATTGTTAAAAGAGTATTACAAAAGGGTGCATATGAGTTAGCTGACTATGATGGAAATCAATTGTCTGAGCCCCGCAATGGGCTCTATCATAAAAAGTATTATGCTTGATTAAACATGGATACTTTGTACATTAGTGTGTGTTTCATTAGTGTGCAAACGTTTGGTGTGATTGTTTGAGTTTTTTCAAACATGTTTTCCCTTGCTTACTACCTGTTCCACTTGGTTTGCAGATGTCGATGAACCCTCTTCCTTGTATCAATTTGGCTGATGGTGTTTGTCGTAGTATATGGAAACTATCTTCTGCTACGTGGCCACTCTTTGCTCCCATTGATGAGTTAGTGAGTTTACAAGGTATAGGTTTAGTTCATACAACTAATAACATAGTTGAATACAGTGTAGTCATCGAACTGTTGTTAGAAGCTATTGCTCGTGGTATTAAGGCATTAGTTTGTTAACCTTGATTCACAACTCGTTGTATTACAATTAAACAGGCATTATTCCATAAGAAACCCTAACATTTTGAGGATGTATTTACATGTTTGTCTCTTGGAAAGAAATTTTGGCTACATCACATATCAACACATTCCAAGACATCTCAATACATTGATAGATGCATTAGCCAACTATGTTTTAGATCGACATTTTCAACCTATGTAAAAATGAAAACCATGGAATTAATAGGAACATCAAGTACATAGGGTAAAACATGTATGTATATATATATATCTATATATAATATATATATTATATCTATTATTATATATATATATATATATATATATATATATTATATATATATATATATATATATTATATATTATAATATATATATATATATATATATATATCTATATATTATATAATATATAGATAGATAGATAGATAGATAGATATGCAAAATATTTATTACATCAAAAATCAAAATCTGTGTTTGAGACACATGGCTTCTTGAGCCTACACAAGTGCAGAAAATAAAACTAGAGCCATATCTATCTGCCATCATGGTGCTCATGATAGCATGAGACAACCTAATGACTTTATCTAATAGCTGACGCAATCTAGCTGATACTTCCATGGTATACCTCTGATACCAAACTAGCACCTCATCAATAGTCACATAACTCTGGAATGTGTATATATATATATATAATATTATATATTATATATTACATAAAAAATAAAAATATGTGTTGTGAGACACATGGCTTCTCGATCCTACATAAGTGCAGAAAATAAAACTAGAGCCATGGCTATCCTCCAACATGGTGCTCATGATAGCATGAAACAACCCTAATGACTTGGCCTAACAGCTGACACAGTCTGGTTAATACTTCCATGGTATGTCTTTGATACCAAACTGGCACCTCATCAATAGTCGCATACTCTAGAATGCCTCTCGTCAAGGCCTCCAGGTTACACTCCACCTCTACCATGGGATCAGATCCCTCCTCATAGGGTGCATCCTCAATCTTCTGTGCCACTCTCCTCGCTATTGGATAAACCCCTAGAGGTCTCTCTGGTCCTATGTCTAAAAATTATCATAAGTTTCAATCTCAGCTCACATAATGAAAAAACATCAAAAAATTTGAAAAACTTAAAAACAATAGTTCTTTATCTAAGTCAGTTCACTTTGCTCCAAGTGGTAGTGGAAGATCATGATCTCCCCGGAAATCTATACTGGTATAGGCCCAATCATCTACCATAATGAGTTGTTGTCATAGCCATCCAAAGAATGCTTGAGGGAAGGACATATGTTGTCCACTTCCATGACGAGGCATCAACTCACCCCATCTCATTAGTCATGGATTCCTGGGTCCAGGAGCTTCCACCTCTATCCAATGATACCTGAACAATGAGACATCCTCTAGGAAGAATGTCACCAAGATTGATCCATAACCAAACTTCTTAAGTCTCCCTGTCTTTAATTTGGTGAGTTGGTCCTTCATGTTAGCTAGTAATCCTTCGGACCAGTTCAAAATTGTAGGGCTAAGACAATCTACTACATATTGGAAGTGAGAGTTGCTCGCTTTGTGCAGAGCCTGGGCCCCAGTTACTCAAACTATAGTAAGTATAATTGTTCTCAATGGAAGGTTTGTGATAGTTTTGATATCAATCTTCCCACTCTTTGTCTTGCGAGAACTTGGGCAATGTCTAGCTATCAACATATCAATACTCTCTCCTCTAGTACGAGAACCAGAAAATTCAACTCGTTGTCCCCTCCTAGACAATCTTGTGATGAAATAGATGTCTGCAATTTCCATTTCGAGCTCTTGGTCTCCTATGATGAACATTTGGCAATTTATGTCCTACCATCCTACCAAATGTTGAAGTAATTCCATCTAGGTTTTGATCCCAGGGATACAAAATAATTTGAGCAATCCACATGCCCGAAGAACCCTTATTCAATTTAGATCTTGTGCTTCTTGATGGTCTTATGCTTCATGACCTATTTCCTTCCACTCAATAACCATTTTCTCTAGCAAAGAACCTGTGAAACATCAATCAACAAATTTTTAATTAGCTGCTATGGAAGAAAATTTGTAACACAATTAGTAATTTTAGAGATATCTTAAAAAATTTGTTTCAAAGTGCCAATGCGTCTATCTATAATTTTTTATGTGCTTCCATTGTGATGGCACTATTTAGCTCAAGAAGATTTGCATAGGTCCGATCGATTAAAAAAAAAATTAAGATATATATATATATTATATATATTATATATATATATATATTATATCGATATATAAAATAAATAAAATAAAATAAAAATAAAGATAAAAATAAAAAAAATCAAGCCTCCCTCACTACCTATCCTACAAATTAAATCACTTAAAAATAATTTTAAAGTGCAGAGGAAGGACATATCTCTTACCTACAACAAACAGTTCATCGAATGGTGAATTGGATCGGTCGCACTCCTCATCCAAAGATCAGGGGAAAATGGGGTAAACCGTGCTCTCCAAATTACCAAATGACAAATGGTAAATTTATTTTTACTCTTTGGGTTTATATAAACTTTTTAAAGTAATTTTACCATTTAGGGAATATTTTAAAATTTTTCTCGAAACAGGTAATGTTTGTTCACACGTGTAGCAACAGGTTATGGCTTATTAGCGACATTAATTGATTTTGACTGAACCATCAAGTTTATGTTTTATCTCCTTTTCATACTCGTGAAAAATAAATGAAAAAGGAATCCCCTTGGAGTCATCTTTAAGCTCTTTTCTGACTCTCAAAATATGAAAAGATTGTTGAGTACTTGTCGTTTCAAACTCGTTAAAGTAAACGAAATGACATCTACTTAGTATAAGTTTAACCCTTTTCCAGAATGAGATAGACTAATATACGAAAAAAGAATATGTTGGTCACACGTGGCTAAGAGGTTCTCTTGAATATTTTTTCTACCTTTTCAGATTCGAGAGACTATCTATGAAAAGGGACCTCTGGATTTCCCTTTTTGCCTCTTTTTCAAACTTTCTGAAAATGAAAAAGATGTCAAGTTACCCCTCTATCAGGCTCGTAAAACTGAAATGACGAAGGACTTGTCACCATGACAAGACCGAGCTACTCCTTCCTAGGGCTCGTTAAAAATACTAAGATGGATTCATCTGAAGGATGAACTTATACGACAAGCATATGTTATCCTCTTCAAGCTCGAGATAAAAAATAATGAGGTACTTGCTAGAAATAATGGGGAAAAATGGAAGTAAACATGTCATGTATTTTGTATAAAGGCGTCATGTCGCTCTTGAACATGACACTTATCTATTTCCCGTGTTAGTTTTGGGTTATCCTCACTTCATCGCTTGCCTTTATGGGTTTTGGGAATCCATTTGCCTCTCATGTGATTATATCCTATTGTCATCATGACCTTTGATCCTATGTTGAGTCAAATGTTGCCAAAGTCCAGAGTCGTATTGCTGATATGTTCAAGAAAAGTTTAGTCTGTAGTTCGAACCACTTATACCCTGTTTGACTTTTCTACAACAATCTTTAATCACTCTTACCAAGTCTACTAAATCTCATGTTTCATGTCAATGATGTGGGAACAATTATGGCCCTCCTTTGATGGATCACTTCCTGTCGACTCCAACTCATTATCTAGGAAAATGATTCAGAAACTCCCTTTTAGTACCTTGGAGTTTGCATGCCTCCATGGCAGTTTCTTCATATTCGATAATAGGTTCACATCATTGGCCTTGGATCAAATGATTATGCGAATGTTTGACTTCAACTTCCTTGTTCACACTCGTGGATTGTGCTTGCGTAACTTGAGAACCATTGTCATTATTGGTGGTTTCTCTCATGCCTATTAACTGTTTCCATCATTGACCGATAATCGGGTGGTTATCTGCCATGTTTGACTCCGACACATCTATTCACATGGTGGAATTCATACTTTGGTTGGATCGAGATAGAGATGAAGACACTAGGTTTCATCTAATAAATTTAGGTTGCAAGGAGTTATTAGCTATTCATGATTGTACACATGATTCCTTCTATATGGATGGTTGTGTCCATGTTGTGGATCCATACACATGATCCTTTCTATTCAGATGGTTGCATCCATGTCGTGGATCCCTGCACATGATTCTTTTTATTCGGATGGTTGCATCCATGTCGTGGATTCATGTATTGTTAGATTCCTATTCATAAATGTATTATTAGTCATACTTACATCAGATATGTAAGTTATATTGTATCATGCTTGATTTGTAGGTCTCATGATGATGTTTCTTCAAGTCCTTTCCTTGACTTGTAAAGCATTTCACCCATCACTCCCTACTCTGCATTCATTCTTTAGGGGGCATCAGCGTTACAGATCATTTTGTCACACTTCCCATCCCATATCTTGAAGTGTCAAAATGAAGAAAATTTTCAGTGTATTCACCATGAAACATATACATAATCATCCCTAAAGAAAAGAAGAAAAGTTTCCCTAAAACAGTTTTGAAGAAACTTGCCTAAACCTAGTTTTCAGGATCGACACGTTTTGCACCACTGGTGAACCGTGATGGTAACTTGTTGCACTATACTCGACTAGTGCTACTAGCATGGACTTTATAGGGAAAACCCATGTTGAACCTCTTCATCAGTTTTTCCCAAAGTGGAGGAGAAGCTTCTCTTACCAGAAGTCTCGAGAATGGTAAGCCGATTACAGGTGAATAAGGATTAGAGCGAGATCTCCCATTCTTGGTCCTTGATCCTACTTTCATGGATCTTTCCATTGAGATGTGGAACCTCTCCCTCCTTTTATGGATCCTTAACTCCTCTCCTTCCCTATAAATGAGATCCCTACTATCCACAACTGGTTGGCTATTGCTTGGTTTCCTTCCTATGCTGAAAGTATGCCTTAATGCTTCTCATTTTGCTAAGGAGAAAGGAGTTCTTTAAGGTCCTTTCTAGGACTTGTAAAGTCATCTAAAGGAGGCTTCCAACATCAAGGCTTAAGTGGTCGTATTCTTCCCTTACTTTCGATTAATAATACATTGTGTTTTATTTTCATAAGTGTGTAAATAATTACTCATTTATTGTGATACTCCTTGATCTGTCACATAGTTTATGTTATAATTAATTATGCTATGTATGCTTTTGTCGTCTCTATTTGATATTCCTTCCAGGTATTCACCCACAATGGCATAGAGGGTATTGAACTTGGAAGTGAGAAGATCGAGAACGACATCAACGGTTGTTAGCATCAGAGTAAGATAGGTCATCTATATTCCCTTGTATTTTTTGATATAAACTAGGAAAGTTTGCACATATTTGTTTTGTTTGTTGGTAGATCCTCCTGTAGGACTAGAGGGATCATTTATATCCACAGAAATGATTGCCTGCACAACAATCTTATGACATTATAATTTAAATTTCAGTCAAACTTTAGGAGAATTATTGCTATTCATGAATTGGGAGTTGCATGAGTAGGAGTTATTACTTTAATTCTAACCTTTTTTTTAATCCACTGATATAGATTTAACCCTATTTAGACTCTCACTCTATTTTGCAACATCCTACTCTAATTGTAGGATATTAGCTAATTAAGAAAAGTGATTTTCTATTTTCTAGTGTGCATGCTCTATGGAACCCAAATCTAGTGCAAATTTATTTACTCTCAAGGAGTGTTATATATATATATATAATATATATATATTATATATAATATATATAATATATATATATATATATATATATATATATTTATATATATATATATATTATATATAATATATATATATATATATTATATATATATATCTATATAATATATATATATATATATATATATATAATATATATATATATATATATATATATGTATATAGATATATATATATATATATATATATATATATATATATATATATATATATATATATATGTATATAATTATGATATATATATATATATATATATATATATATATATATATATATATATATATATATATATATATATATATATCTATATATATGTGTGTGTGTGTTCAAAATTTAATATACATAAGAGTAAGACTTGACGGTTAGCTCAATTGGTTGAGTCCTCTTCGTTAAATCACCTTTTCTATTGATAGGTCATGAGTTCAATTCTCTTGACACCCATGAGGACAGGCTTTGTGGTTGAGCTAGCAGGAAGTGATCCCTTGGGGTGGATCTGCTGATACAAATGTTATGTGGATGTATCAATCATTGATATCCAAGATCTTTGAACCACAAAGAAAAAAAAAACAAATGGAAAAACAAAAAAACACATAAGAGTGATGAAATAATTCAATTTGGTCTCTTGAGCTAGTTAGTTCTTTCAGTGCAATTTCATTCTCTCTTCTTTCTTGTTGTGAAATTTCTATTGTAGTATTGTTTACACATCTAGAACTTGTGCTTTTTCTTGCAATCCAACAAAGTATCCATAAATGGAGTTAACTAGCCATACATGAAGTTATCTATGTACAAGTTAGAAGCCACTCATGTAGAACTAGAGTGGCATGCAACTCATGCATGCATAATTGTACTCCATCACTAAAGTGACTAAAAATAGAATTGGATATTTGAGGATAAGTTCACACTTGTCTAAGTGGATAATATAGAAAAGTGCACTATGATTTATGTCACTACCATTTTTCATCCTACATCGTAATTACCTGTAAAAAATAGACCTACTATAAATAGACCACATGTTTTTCCAAAGGAAAAAAATCATAATTTTATTCAACTTTTGAAAAAGGAACAAAATTACCTTTTGTAGATTTTATCTTCATTTTAGTAAGGATAGCCTTTCAACTTTTAAGCATATAAAAAGATGAAAAAATACAAAATAAAAAATACCAAGAGAAGTGAAGTCTTATATTAGTTGCTTAACTTATCTTTTTTCCCTTTATTTCTTTGTAGCTTCTTCCATGTGCCTTGGCATGGTCAACTAGTACTATTATCATATTTCTCATTGCTGTCTCTGGTGGGGGTTCTTTATCAGAATCATATATTTTTGATACATGATCCCTCTTTAAGCCCACCAGTCCATCCTCTTTGTGTACCATTGATTTACGTTGCTTTGGTGTTGAGATCACTTATGATTCTGTGCAAAGCTATATTTTTTATTCAATTCCAACTTGTGTCTGAGTTCTCTCTTCTTCTTGATGAGATGGGTTGTGTAATGCTTCCTCTTCTTCCTCCTTTGTGTTGAAGGGATCAAATGGCTTTCATCCTTCTTCTTTTTTTCCAATACTGCCCTTTTCTATTTTTTGGTTGCTTTTTTGCTTGAGGGCACGTGTCTTGCAAGTATCTTATTTGGTAACATAGCTGAAATTTCAATGTCATGTTTTCATAATCCAACATTTGGGTCCACTCAATGGTTTGATGTTTCAGATGGATGCAGTCAAGAAGACCTTTACTTAGGTCGATTTCTACAAATATCCTAGCAAAGGTGAAAATCCATTTCTCCATTCTTCCAAAGTCCAAAATTTTAAAATACCCCAGAGTATTTCTTATGTATTCAAGAACCTTATGATGCTAGAGAGCAAGGGGGAGGTTTGGCAGTGTCACACATACTAGCATTTTTGTTACCACTATTATTGTGGAGTCAAAATTTGGGAACTACAATGTAATAAGGAGCCTGACTCTTCCCAAAAACTAGGTCTCGTCTTTCAGTACTCTCTCCATATCATTACGGGCATCGAAATGGACAATAACGAACCCTTTGGAGAATATATAGATATCACAAGTGTGGGTTTATTTTTTGAATACCCACTGGTGCAAAGCATTAGATCTAGGTAAAAACCCATTGAATATGCATATTACTACCCTAGATTGTAGAACATAGAATATTTGGCTTACCACTATTAGATTTACCTCCATGGCTGGTGTTGGTTATAGTTGGTCCACAATATAAGGTCCAGGGTTGTACTGTGGTGGTTCTGATGGGTTTTGTCCTTTCCTTTTGTTGAAAACTGTAACTAGTTTCGGCCTTCATAATGACATGTAATTGTGATTTTATTTAAAGAGATGTAAAGAAGAAAATAAAGTATTGTAATATTTGCATCATGGGTTTCATGAGCAAGTGATTCTATTTTTGAGTCACGACTCCCATTGAGATTCTTTAGGAATTTTGTCATCTAGAATAAAAGAGTCATTTTCATGTAATGAAGTCATGTTACACATTGTAAATAGTTACACTTGTCTATGTAAAATAGTCCTCCAAGACCTTGTCACTAACTCTCTCCAAGTCGTCCTAAAACGAATGAAGCATATAGAAGATGAAGTTGGCTTCCCTAAAAGAGATCATGTTGGCATAAAAGACATGAGACAAAGTGTATATATAGCCTCACTCGGCTTGGCCTCACTTGAAGCAAGCAATTTAGTGAAGAAGAAAGCCAAGAAAAGAAGTGTGAAATAGCCATCTAGAAAAGCCTCCATACTAATGAAGTCAAGAATAATAACAACAAAAGAATTCAAGTATTGTTTGTGCGTTATTTTGTTTCCTTAATATGAAGATAACATAATCGAAGTGATCCAAAAGAAGCTGAATAAACTACTGGGACTATACATCACTAACAAAAGTTGGGTCAAAAAGTCTCTCTCTTTAGACTAGAAAGAAAGCGAAGACAAGCTAGGGTTTTTGTGGTGGGTTGAAAATCCTACAAGAAGAGACCAAGATTCAAAGAGAGTCGATATCCATAAGAGAAGAAGTAGAGCACAAGAAGGGATAGGAAGCTGAGGAGCATCACTAAAGAAAGGTTAGTGACAAGGTTCTTGGAAGGATACTAGAGTTAAGGGTCATTTTCATGGTCTTGGTATTCGTCAATTGAAGATGAATTTTTTGATTGGGTTTTCCTCTCAAAGAGTGAGAGGTTTGGGCCTTGGCTGAAAAGCCTACATACTGTGTCTCTTTTCTTCTATTATTTGTTAATTGTCTTAATGAAAAGAACACATTAATAATATAACGAAGAGAAGATCATAGCTCAAGAAGTAAAAGTATATCACAGGAAATTATCACGAAGAGAAATATCCTAATCATTAATGCCTTAGATTTGTCAACACACTTTCATTTCATTCTTATAGGATACAAAACTTGTAGGGTTCATGGATACTGAGGCACCCCCTCATAGCCTCAGATTCAATATTATAGTGGAGTTTATTGAAATATTGTAGTTTTGCAGTTGAGATAGATCTTGGAACTACTTCCCTTCATAGAGAAGGAATTGTATAGTGTAAAGATAATCCAACAATTTCTCGATTCTCTACTTCAAATTTGTGATTGAATCCAAGCCCTTGACCCAAAAATCTCCCATTTAAGGACTTAATAAAAATCTAAAATTCTCCCTGATTCAACTGATCATTTCCTCCCTTCAACCTGAAATAATGATCATAGGGGGGTTTTTTGTAGATCTACATTGTATGGAAGGTTTCCTAGATTATAAGTGTATAGATATAGGAAAGAATCCTAGAAGGGCCTGAGAAAATAGACTATGTCAGATTGATCTAATTCCATAGAGCCTATATGCACAAGGTTAATAATTTCCAGATCATGAGGAGAGCCCATCCAACCCAAATAAGCATTACGTTGTCTCTTACCATAAAAAAGGATTTCTTCCGTGTAGCTATCTGTGGAGAAGAGATAAAGTTAGGTGAACCACTTGTGAAGTTTTTCTGCAGCTTCGTCATCGTGTCAACTGGAAATTTAGAAAAAAGGTAGGAGATTGGGGAGGACGATGGTCAAAAAGCTCCCCAAAACTCCACATTTTGTCATCGATCCATTCCTTGAAGAGTTTTGTGTGCAACATTTGTGTGTTGTTGTTAGTGTCTTCCTCCTTTCATGAGGGCTTGACCTAGATCCTTGCCTAGAAAGGTCCCGAAGCACCCTGTATTCAAAACCCTAATGCACAAAACAAATTCCATCTCTATCTCTAATACACCACATGTTAAAAATATAAATGTTATAAGTAGATCACTTGCTAAAAATAGGCATTCTATAAATAATATCCCTTCTAAGTAGTAGAAAAATGTGCACATACACAAATACTCTACTTGAAGCATGATTGATGTTTGTATAATAAATGGGTCCAAGAAATACTCCTATGTATACAATAGGTAACGAATAAGAAAAATTGAGGTAAAGAGGGTAAACCTAATGGAAAGAAATTACCCCCTTCAAAAGATAATTCTAACTATGTCAACTACTATCTAGTTATGTCCTTCACTCCCAAGAAATCTTGCAAAGATGTACACTTTTTGATAATGAAGGTTTTTGTGAATATGTCTACAACTAGTTATGCAGAAGGACTATATTGCAGATTGATTACCCCATTATGGAAATATCCTCAGATCTATCATATACCATCATATGAGAATTTTTTAGCTACAATCCAAACCTTGTACTTACAAGTCCATAATTTTCTTCTTTGTCATGCATATCCACTTGCATTGGACAATTTTCTGATTGGGGGGAGAGGAACCAAATCCCAAGAGCGATTCTTAATTAAGGAATTGTATTCCTCATTCATAAAAACTTCCCAATAAGGTTTTCCTATAGCCTCTACATAGGATATAATATGTGAGAACCATAAAATAATGGATGGGAAAATAGATATATAGTACTAATGGCTTGTGAAACACCTACAAGCTAAGATCTATTTCTCCAAGAATCAGGAAGATCACTTACTAGATCACTGATTTCTTGTAGAGTCTATGTGCCCACCATGTTTGGTGATATGGAACTTCAATAGAATGCTCATGAACATCTAAATAGAAATATGAAATCTAATATGACTATCATGGAGATTCATATTTGAGACCAACATCAAGAAGAGCTAGAGAAGTTACTATTGGCTCCTCCTAGAGTGCATGTAAGAGGCCTTCTTTGACTTTTTCACCTATTTATAATCTTTATTCATTTACATATTTTATAAGCATAACAAAATCAGATTTAGGAACAAAATGAGAAAAGTTATATAAGTTGGAGAGATGATATACCTCCCCAACAACAACTTTACAATGATGTGACATCTCAGAGATAACCACCAAATTTAGAGTGAATTTTACGTTCTTTATTGTGAATAAGTGCATGATATGATAGGTAGAGATTAGATTAATGGATATATTTGAAACAAGTAATACATTTTAGGAACATCCATTATCTAGATCCCCATTTCCTTTTCCACATACTTTCACAGGAGTTCCATCTCCCATTAAAATGGGAGGACCAATCAATATTCCTAAAAGGAGGAGAGAGAATATTATGAAGGGGTCATGTGATGTGATGCTTAAGAATCTAAAATCCATCTATTAGGTGAGGAATTAATAGTGATCAAAGAACGTCCTTTAGCTTATTTTGATGCTTTATCTCTAGGTTTCTTCTTGGCATTATCTAGTATGCAATCTTCAAGATTATGTTCCAAAAGATCCTACGACATTAGATCAATAATATTCCTCATGCACGAAATTTATAGATGATATCCTTTATTAAAATAGCTACAAATAGATCTCTCCTCCTTTTGTTTTCCTACATTGAAGTTAGAAAATTTCTTACGAATTTGGATTTTCTCCTTTCTTGTGATTAATTTCCTTCATGCCTTTTGATTTCTATTTGTCTTTTTTCTTCTTTCATGTACTATAAGTGCATGGGAATTGGAATTCTTGAGAACCCCTTTATTTATGATCTTACCTTTATCCTATGAGAGTATTCAATTAATGCATGAATAAAGGTGTCTTCTAATCTATTTCAATTAACAACCTTGATGTATGAAAGGAAGAATCAAGATTGAGTACTCAAAACCCAACTTCAACATAATGGAAAGGATTAGTTGCTCCTCTCTTTTGTCTATTCCACATGCCTTGAATTCTTGCAATTGAGTAGGATCAATGAGATGAGTTTGATCTCTAGCTAGTATCCTCATATTTAATCATGTTTCATGAATAGACCCCCTAATGCGGTCATGACATCACTTTATGTGGAAGTAAGTTCTACACGAAACAATAAATATGGAGATATTGAAAACTATAAATAATTTACTTTCTCAATTATGGAATTAGTCTAGCTTCTCAATTGTGGATTTAGCCTATGGTTTGGTTCCATATTAATCATATAGATTCCTTTCCTTTTGAGTATAAGGATAACTTTAGGATTTTCCATTCAAAATATTTGAATATTGGTTCCCATAGTAATCCTGTAGAGTACTTTCCTTTTGAGTAAAACGAAAAATTTAGGATTTCCGTTCAAAATAATTGATTGATGTAAGGATGGGATATAATCCATTCTCTGTGCACTTAATCATTTTTCACATGCAAAGAAAAATTATTTTCTTCTTTCATATTATGCTCTGGTACTATGTAAAATTCTTAGATCACTTTCATGCAAGAATCTAGTTGCAAAAAGAAACAACAAAAATTGTTAGATCACTTTCATACAAGAACATAGTTACAAAAAAGAAATAACAATTGAAATTACAAGCTTGATACAAAAGAGAAAGAAGAGAGAATAAAAGACCAATTTGAATTGTTTGAAAATGAATGACTTGAGGACATATGTATAATACTCTCTAGAAGAGAGGAATTATGCACTAGATTGTGGTTCTTTACACATGCATATGTAAAACCAAAAACAAAACTACCCCTTAGTGTCAACTTAGGGGCCATAATGGAGTTAGCTAACCATAAATTATGTTAACCATATAGAAGTAAGAACTCATACATGTATAACTAAAGTGGCATGCAAATTGGATTAATGACTAAAAATGGAACTAAAGATGTAACAACCTCCTCACACATCTACCCAAGTAACTAGCCAACCGGGGTAAACATGTGACAAGAGGCTACTATGATTGGATTCGACCTCCTATGTGAACTTAATGAAGTGGAATTGACGGAACACATTACCCAACCTATCCACATGAGCAACAAAACCCTCAGGAGACATGACAACTACTCAGACATCTTGTCCTTGGGTCCCATTGATGTTATGGACATCTTAAACCTCAGTCGCTCTCATGTTATAGGCATGAAAGCATCCAGAAACCCATAGTTTCTCTCACAGGCTTGTGTGCCAGCATCCAAAGACCCAATTTTCCAATTATGTGCAAGCGTCACTAGGGTTTGAGCCACTTTTTTAGGCCCAAAGCCTAGGTCACTTCCCAGAATGGAATGATAGCTTAAGATCAATCAAAGAACAGGGAAAAATGATGAAAATGTAATAAGTTAAACAAGACCTTAATCATACTCCTACTAGCCATGAAAGACATTTCGTGAAAGTATCATCAACATGTAACCTACATGTGTAAAAAGCAAAATTAAGTGTAGGGATCTCATAATTATCTAAGAATCACTATGAAACATTGTTCCCTCATGTCGTTTGTTGCACTATCATTTGTTAGGTTATAGATGCATTATCCATTCATTTACAAGTAAAAACATGTTGACAGCCATACATAGCTTTTATCATAAAACACACATATAACCAACATAATAACAACATAAATACGCATTAAAGTACAACCATATAGGACATATATCCATCAAAATATTCATATAAATACAAGGAGAAATAAACTTTCATTAATGATGCCATAAGCTAACCAGAGATGGAACTGCCACGTTCCACCCAAGCATAGATTGGTTGAGCCAAGTCTCTCTTCGGCCAATTATCGTCGTGCCATATTCCAAGCATGAATGTGGGATTCATAGAACACACAAAAAATACCAAATAAGCATGGATGTCACTAGAGTTCTCCACCTACACTATGAGGAATTTGAGTGCCTCTTAGTCTCTCAAGATTTACCGTAATCCACAGTCTAATCCATGGTTAACTAGGTGTTAGGTAGATAAACCCCTCTTGCTCACAAGAGCAATATCCCTAGATCCTAAAGGAAACTAGAAAAAAACGGACAATTAATAGCTCTTTCCCTAAGCTTACTTTGTTTGAATTATGAATATAAAAGATGATGAATAATCCTCTTACCTATTTGTGAAATGCTTGATGAAGATCCCTGCTTGTCTTGATGTAGCTTCTCAATGCTTGAAAAGACTTGAAATCATAAACATAAGAAAGATCAAAGGCATATGCAACATACCAATTCAAACAAGCTTAATCTAATGATCAAGGAGATTAGAAATTGAAATTTCCTTAATGAATATCCAAAGAACTATAAACCATTCATCATTTCAGTAAGACAATACAATGGAGTAAAAGATTCATTTGTATTAATTCAAGGATAAATAAGAGCCTTACAACCTTTTCCTTGATGCCATGAGGTTCCTCTCAAATTCCTCCAACCCTTTCCTTAGATGACAAGCTTTCAAATCTCAATCCAATAGCATAAGTCTATCTTTTCTAACCTCCTCAATCCCTCTACCCTCTAGTCTATTTATAGGCCAATAGGAAAATAAAAAAGAGGCGGATGAGATCCCCTAATTGGGGGATTAGGGTTCCTTGAGGAAAGGGAATTATGCAATGTTGACCCTACCGCCTACACCTACCTACAAGTCAGTGAGAAAATCCTTCAACCCCACAATGTGTGGTTGGTGGCAGGGAACTCAGAGAAGGGGCTATCGCACTAAATCCCTTCTCTCTCCATTTAAGTTATCTCCTAGGTTAGCTAAGGGGGGTGGTCCCTAATGAAAAGTTAGTTAAAAAAGAGATGTGAGTTTCTAGGAGAATTGTTAGAGTTAAATAGATTATTATTTTTTCAATATTTATAAGCAAAAACTAATATGAGGAATAACCATCATAAGATAAGCATGAAATACATAAAAAACCAGTGCCTTCCAAGTATTTTCTCTTTAAGAAGTGAATTTGTATTTTCCTTAAAACAAAAGTAGAATGCTAAAAAAATTGAAAGCAAAGAAATCTTGAAATGGAGACAGAGATGACATGAAAGAGTCAAAATGATAATCTCCAATTAGTGTACAAGAATTTAGATCAAGACATGCAAGTAGAACTCCATACTTGTCTAGTTAAAACAATGCTCTAGGTAGCAAATAAAATCCTTGAAAGCACAAGATATTGATTAAGAAAAATATTTAATTTAAATTTATGTGATATTAGTAGGCTAGAGGAAAGGAAACTCCCTCTTTCAAAATCGTTTGATGAGATCCTTGAGGCAAACCGGTTGGGTCCTTCTATTCTTGATCTTGGGAGTTAGTTTGTCTATTGGAGAGCTACCCCATGCCCAAGTAAATCCTTCAACCAAATCTAAAGATATCTATACACTTGGAAAAAGATGTCAGCAATCATAAAGGATTAGATTATACAATGGAGGAGAAGGCTAGAGATTTCACCAAAGATCTTCTAATGCTCCTCTTCCTAGAGTATTTCTCTAACCCAAAAACCATACAAGATAGCTTTCATATGTTAATCCAAACAAGTGGTAAAATGATAACTAGCATAATCCAACATACATGTAGGATGTAAAGCACAACAATTGAAATAACATCACCTCAAGAAATGGAAGGAGAACACCAACACAATAGTACCCCAAAGTCTCTTTTATTATATGAAATATGAATACAAAATCTAGTAAAGTCTCTCAAGCCCAACAACTCGTTCTATATGATACAATATGAGAGCTCAAGACTCATATAAATAAGAAAATGGGAGATGATCCCAAGGAAAATTCCAATGACAAGTGTAGATGGATTGACAATCCCAATGTGTTTCCAAATTTCTGTAAGTGGCATAAAAAATGGGCAGCATATCCCTTTGCTGGCCTATGTATGCATCTTATTTTTGCCAAGTGTGAAATCTGTGGAAATGAATGAGAGCAATATCTCACTAAATTAGCCATAAATCAAATACAACAATCATGTGCCCACATGTACCAAATCAATGCCAATCAGATCTGTGTGTTATCATCAACATATGACTACCTCTAACTGCTGTGTACAGGCTATAGCTGACTGCTGTGTGTAGGCTGGAAAGTATGCCTTGCGTGTGAGTTGGACTGAGCTTTGAAAATAGGTTGCGTATCTTCTTAGTGGAGTTAACTGCAAATTGTTCCAATGAATGGGGGACAAGCTTCTGTCCTATGTGTCAGAGCTGTCCCAACTAAATATGATATCAAAATGAGTTGTGTACCTTTTCAATGGACTACCAATTGAGTGGAGTTTAGTGGGGAACAAGTGGGAGACAAGGTCTATCCAATGTGGCAGTCTTGTTCCCACTTTCCTTTTACAAATCCATAAATTGGTTTTAAGGGCCTTTTTGATGATTCGTGGGCCTCCTTGACTGATTTGTTGACTTGAGCTCCAATGTGGTTGCTGTTATCACTCAGAAGTTTTCCTTAGAAGTTATCAAAAGAAGGAATCATCCGAGGTAACCACAAATAAATCTTTTAGACTTAGGTTCTAGCTATTGTAACATGCATTTTTGTTGCTTGTAGTATTCATTTTTCATACAAGAACTTGAAAATATTTTAAAAATAGATAAAAGCAAGAGGAAGGAGTAATAATGGTATATTGGGTATGTTTTCTTTGTAAAGGAACAAGTAAAATTAAAATAATCGGCCCCGGATAGCCAAGGATTAAGCTAATGGTTATATGGATGTATACGTGTAGATATATATATATATATATATATATATATATATATATATATATTATATATATATATATATAATATATATATATATATATATTATTATATATATATATATATATATATTATATATATATATTATGCTTTATAAAGTTCATCAGGTCCATTGCACCACAGAACTATAAGCGTTGGGTACTGCCGATTGCGATATGCGATAGGAAGACCCAAAACACATATATGTTACGCTGTAAAGTTCTGACGAGTTCGCAGTATAATAAAGCGCCTTATATATATATATATAGGTTTGGTTCCGTCGATTGCAATTTGCAATATGTGGACCCAAAACATATATATGTTATGATTTATAAGCCCCAGTAGGTCCGCGATATCACATAACACTTAATATATATGTATATGGCTATGCCAATTGCAATTTACGATTGCAGGTCAAACACGAAACATAAATGTTTCATTGTAAAGTCTTGGAGATTTCGCTATATCAAAAGCCCTTCATATATATTTTCTTTATGCAGTTTTATATGTATTTCTATTATAAAGGATTATAATAGAAAGGCTGGACCCGAAGCATATATATATGATGATTTATAAGCCCCATCAGGTCCGTGAGGCATTTGAGAAGGTGGATTTTAAGCTAAAAGGTGGAATTTCGGGCAGATGCAAAGGGTAAGCAGTTTTTAGTGGAGCTCACCCGATTCCACTTATTGTTCAACACGTAGCAGTTGAGTGGAGAGAGAAAACCGCCCATTTCGGGCGGGTATTCTCTAGGCTTATGTCCCACCCGAAATCTTTGTAGACTGTCTGATCCACTAAGCGTAGATCTACGGTGGGGATCTATCGAGAAAGTCTGTTGCCTAGAGAACTATGCAGAGGCTTTGAAAAGTGCGGAAAAGGTATGTTATGCACGCTTTATGGGTATGTTCATTATAGATGTTTTATAATGAGTTTAGCGTGGATATAAGGGTGTATAGGTAAAGACCATGGTATAACCAATGTTAAGGAGTGGCTTAAGCGAGCATATATATATTTGGGTTAATAAAAGGATATTGAAGGTGTAGAAGGGTTGATTGAGTCCCGATAAATGAATGTGACCATTATGGATTAAACGTTTGACTCGGAATATCATTAAAAGACACAGGTCCCGGTACATGCATAAGCCCAGGTGTACACAGGTCAACATAGTTCATTACGCCTAAAACGAATTAAACATCATTTAGGGCATTTACAGAGGAACTCGACAGCAGATTAATGGAGCAAGCCAACAGTTATTGTCTTCTTCTGAATTTAGTTATGTTCCTGTTATTTCATGTTCTTTGAGGTGTCTTTTACCCTTTGTAAAATTCTGTAATAGTTTTTACTTCATGTAGTTAGAGAAGCAATTAAATAATTTGGGCAGTTTCAGAAATCAACAACTATTCCACAATGTATAAAAAGAGGAAAATTTATAAAGAAAGGGTTCGAATCGGGGAGAACCCAGAGACTAGGCCACTGTATTCCTGATATCATCATTGATTAATGAAATAATCAGAAGTTTCCATGAGTTGTTGGGTATAATTTTGTAACCTTCTCTATCATGTGTCATGATATGTTTTCTTCTTTCAAGTGTAGTAATGAAGCTACAGGTCTTTATTTTCTTATGTGGATAAAGTTAAAATTCCTTAAAAGGGTGCTCCTACACTTGAAGTTTCTACCTTCTTTTCTAAGTTATAGATAATAGTTTTTGTGAAAGACCAGCATATTATCTTTAACTTCTCCCAAAGTCATAGATAGTAGTTTCTATGTTAAGCAGCATATTGTCTATGATTCAGTTCTCATTTTCATATTTCTTCTAAGTGATGGATAATAGTTTCTGTGAAATATCAACATATTATCTTTAACTTTTCCTTCAAGCTTTCTTCATTCATCATTTATATCTAGCAACAAATGGAATTCTGAGATGTTCTAGTCATACATGTACTAAGAGTTAAATACCAAGTCTCTAAGTCCTTCATTTAAAGACACAACATATATATCTAAGTGATAAATAAGTGACAGTAAATAATATTTATTAATGTCTTAAGCACAATTTCCCTACAGCCAGGAAATTGGTTTCTTAAGGTACAACATTAATTGTCGCCATTGCCGGGGAGAGAAGACAAGAACACTTTTCCTTTGGTTTTTCATGTTTTCCTCTGGTTGTTCAGTGAGGAGGAAATACTTGGCTGTTTTGAATAAAAGCAATAAAAGGCAACTCCATTGTAACCAAGATCACAAATTGCAAAGAAATAGAATAAAAACACTTTTCATGGGTTCATTAAGTTTGAAGTTGATTCTTGAGAGTGACAAGTTTCAGCAGTTGGTTGTACATTCACATCTGTGATTCTCACTTACCACATTGATTGGCGACTCCACTGGACTTTGAAGTTTTCTTTTCTAGGCTTTAATGGCTCTCCCTGCATTCTTAGTCCATAAATTTGATTCATTTTATTTTACTGGGATCACTGGCTATCCTCATGATATTGTTGAAAATAATACTG
>APFE030592461.1:71932-105721 GCA_000404065.3 Pinus taeda | reverse complement strand
CCCCGGATAGGGGGGGCTGCCACCCCCCGCTGCGCAATCGGTGCAGCGAAGGGGGGGCTCCGGCCCCCCTCTAACCCTCCGGTTCACTACGTAGGTTAGTCGTGGAAAGAATATAACACAACCCAACAATCTCCCACTTGTTGTTTTCTTTCCACAGGGGGCCACAGGAGAGCTTAGTCATTTTTCCAGCCCTGAAACGCCCATTGTTTCTCTACACCAAGAGAACTTCTCAGAGCTCCCAGATTTTGTCAATGCATCTGCAGTATTCTTCAAAGTGTCCACCTTTACTAGCAACACCTTTTTGTCTTCTATCATATCCCTCACAAAGTGATACTAAACATCAATGTGCTTTGTCTTTGAATGATAAGCAGGGTTCTTTGCCAAGAAAATTGCACTTTGGCGGTCACAGTCTATCCTTAGAGCTCCCTGTACTAACCCCATACTTGAACACAATCTCTGCAACCAAACTACTTCCTTGCTTGCATGAGTGGCTGCCATGTATTCTGCCTCTGTAGTTGATAGTGCCACTACAGATTGTTTCTTACTCATCCAACTGACGCACCTCCAAATAGGTTAAACACATACCCACTTGTAGATCTTCTCTGATCCAGATCTCCAGCCCAGTCTGCATCAACAAAGTCACGGATATCCAACACTCTATCCAATCCTGGTCTTCCTTGGTAGCACAAACCATAATCACTAGTGCCACACAAATACCTGAAAACCCGCTTCACTGCTGTCCAGTGCTCCTTCCCTGGTTTTTACATAAACTTGCTCAATACTCCCACTGCATGTGCAATGTCTGGTCTAGTACAGACCATTGCATACATCAAGCTACCGACTGCACTTGCATATGGAACACGGGACATGTCCTCTTCCTCTTCTTGTGTCTTGGGACACTGTTCAGCAGATAACCTCACACGTACAGGAATAGGAACCTTCACCGGTTTACTATCCTGCATATTAAACCTCTGCAGTATTGTCTCGACATACTTCCTCTGGTTTAACCAGAGCTTCCTCTTTGCTCAATCTCTTTTAATTTCCATGCCCAAAATATAGTTTGCAACACCGATATATTTCATGTTGAATTTGGAGGACAATTGGGTCTTCAAATCCTGGATAATTTCTTTGTCATTTCCAACCAGCAACATATCATCCACATACAAGACCAGATAAATAACATGGTCACCAATTAATTTAAAATACACACAATGATTTTCTTTGCTTCTGGTGAAGCCAAGTACCCGTATAAATGTATCAAATTTCCGATACCACATCCTTGGTGACTGTTTTAACCCATACAAAGACTTCTTTAACTTTCATACAAGTTCTTTATTACCCTTCACCGCAAAGCCTTTAGGTTGCTTCATGTATATCTCCTCTTCCAGATCCCCGTGAAGAAATGTTGTCTTCACATCCATCTGTTCTACCTCAAAATCAAAAGCAACAGCAACAGATAAAAGTAATCTAATAGATATTACTTTGGCAACAGGAGAAAAAATATCACCAAAATCAATTCCCAACACCTGGGAATAACGTTTTTCTACCAACCGAGCTTTCTATTTCTCCACCTTTCCTTCTGCATTTGTCTGCTTCTTGAACACCCATTTGCTGCCAATGGGTTTCCTTCTAGCCGGTAACTCCACCAGATCCCAAGCCTCATTTTTGTGCAAAGATGCCATTTCATCAACCATGGCCTCTTTCTAGAGTTTTCCTTCCTCTGAATCTACTGCTTCCTTCATAGTTCTGGGATTATTGTCAGTAATAGATAAAGAAAAATTTGAACAGAAAGTAGATGGACTATACCTTTCTCGCTGCCTTCTTTCTCAAACTGATCTTCTCACCCCCGAAGTTTGTGGCTCTTCATCTTCTGATTCTTCCTCTGCTATAGACTCTGATTCTTCCTCCTTAAGCTCAAACTCTATCTTCTCAGGATCCTTTGGTTGGACTTCGTGTTTAATAACATCTTTTACCTCTTTGAACACCACATCTTGGCTGTACACAACCTTCCGTGTGACTGGGATCCAAAGCTTGTAACCCTTTAAACCATCCTTATACCTAATAAAGATGCACTTTTCAGATTTACTATTCAACTTGGTTCGTTTCTCCTTTGGAACATGTACATATGCATCACATCCAAGTACCCTCAGATGTGAAAGAGAGGCTTTCTTACCAATCCATACCTCTTATGGAGTCTTATCCTCCAACGCTGATGAAGGTGACTTGTTGACCAGGTAACATGCAATATCCATCACTTATGCCCAGAATTTTTGTCCTAACCTGGCACCACTAAGCATGCTTCTTGCCCTTTTCATCAACGTCTTATTCATTCTTTATACAACTCCATTTTTCTTAGGTGTATATGGAGTAGTCTTTTGTCGTGCTACACCGCACTTCTTACAGAATTCTTCAAATTCCTTGCTGCAAAACTCTCCACTATTTTCTGTCCTCAGAAACTTTATCTTCTTCTCCTTCTGGATTTCCACCAGAGCTTTAAATTCTTTAAACCTGTCAAAGACTTCATATTTCTTCTTAAGGAAATATATCCATGTATTTCTTGAGAAGTCATCTATAAATGATACATAGTACACAGACTTACCCAGTGATGGAACCTTCATAGGTCCAACACATTACTGTGCCCAAGCTCTAATATATATTTCGCCCTCTTACCACCAGAGGGGAAACTCACCCGATTCTGCTTCCCATATACACAATTTTCACAGAAATCAAAATCTAGAGAGCTATTATTCATACCTTCTACCATACCTTTACCATGAAGTATTCGAAGACCCTTCTCTCCAATATGTCAAAGCCTTTGATGCCACAGCATGGTCTTCCCTCCAGAGACCACTAGATTTTCCGCTCCACTTTTAGGAACCACAGAACTGTTGCACCCATCAACAACCATGCTACCTTACAGCTTGTACAAAGTTCTAATCCAAACTCCCCGCATCAATACCAGTGCTCCCCAAACCATCTTGCAAGTATCCTTCTCGAACACTGTTTTTACACCTGCATCATCCATCTTGCTAATAGAAACCAGATTTCTGGCTAATGCAGGAATATGCAGAACATCCGAAAGTGTTCTAACCCTTCCACCTTTCAGCTTCAACTTTACTTTCCACGACCAATGATTCTAGCCTTCCTATCATCCTCAAAGAATACATCACCACCATCATATTTCTCATACTCGCAGAAGCACTTTCTGTGGGGAGTGAAGTGAAAGGATGCACTTGAGTCAATCAACCATGCCTCATGATCTACATGTGTACTTGAAGAAGCCAAGTACACATCCCCACCTTCATTTGAGGTGGTTTTCGCCTCTACAGAAGGAGGATCATCAGATCCCTTTCCTTTATCAGGAGCTTTAAATTTACAGTCTCTTTTGTAGTGCCCTTCCTTTCCGCATTTCCAGCACACCACCTTTACAAGTTTTCCTGGAGATTTAGATCTCTTCATAGATTTAGATCTCCCATTTGATGACTTATTTTTGTTTCTGTTATGGGACCTTCCTCATACAAACAAGAAATCACCATTCTAGCTCTCCATATTTTTCCGTCTGATCTCCTCTGTCAGTAAGGATGAGACTATTTCATCAAACTGTAAGGCAATTGCATTGCTACCTATTGCAATAACTAGACTATCCTACAAATCTGGTAGAGAACACAACAAACTGATGCACTTATCTTCATCTAAAATTTTAATATCAATAGATGCTAACTGACTTACCACAGTATTAAATGCGTTCAGATGCTCTGTCAACGAGTCTCCATCTTTCATCCTTAGGTTATATAGCTTTTTCCGCATGAACAATTTATTCACCAGAGACTTAAATTGGTAAAAAGTCCCTAACTTGTCCCACAAAGCCTTTGTTGTAGCTTCCCCTGATACATTCAGCAATACTGAATTTGAGACACACAATCATATTATGCTCTTTTCCTTCTGATCCAACTTCTTCCATTCTTCATCAGACACTCATGTTGGTTTAGTACCCGGTTCGATCGTGATCCACTTATCTTTATCCACCAATAGATCCTCCATCTTGAGTTTCCACAACTCAAAACTCTGACCATTAAATTTCTTGATCTCTATCTATCCATTGCTCGCCATCTTCTTTCACCACTAAAATCGACCTCACAGATCTCCCACTGAACGGGGTCTACCACAAGCCCGAGCGAAACCCCTCAGTAACAAAGGAATCCCCTTGAATCCAAAACAGCTCTGATACCAAAGGTAGGTTTTAACCCCGTACAGAAATTACCTGCATACGAATTCTAAAATGCAGAAAATAAGCAATGCGAGAGCATAACACATAAAACTCATATACACAAAGATTTTTCCCTGGATCCCAAAACCAGTACTACCAGCTTGATTTTTCATTATGTTCATTTCAATGTTATAATACATATTTATACATTCCAAAGCGTCCAATACCATGGACCAAAAACCATTGCGTCCAAAAAACATGTGTGAAAATCATGCACAAAACCATAAAGTGGGGTTACGGGTACGCCTCAAACCCCCTGTGACCCCCCCTCCTCCCCCGCCCCGCTACATAATCGGCACAACGAAGGGGGGCTAACCCCCCAGTTAACTACGTGGGCTAGTCGTGGAAAGAATATAACACAACCCAACACAAAATCCCCTTCATATCTGAAATAAATTAACACCATCCCCATCGAAGTAATGTGCATGAAATTATCAAGCCACCCTCCCAAATTAAAGCATTGTCTAATATTCTGTGCCTAGGAGGTGAAGTAAATTGTCAGACATGGAAAAATTAACATCTGCAAGTGGCGTTTGGCCACTACCTCCCACATAATTTCCAAGTGGGGTAGTGGAAACCCACCCCCCTCTTGACTAGCATGTGTCATATATACATATTTTTTAAAATAATTTATAATATATAGTTGACATTAAAATATTTTACATAACATGTGGATTGAGATATTTTATCTATTGACTACATTTCCCATATTAAAATCATTTTTTTGTTATTAATATATTTTTCAGTATATGTCAATATTAATTAATCGTGTATATGCCAATATTAATTAATTCTGCATATAAAATATTTTATTGATGATTCACATTGGATTTTTTATTATTACTATGAATATTTTTCAATATCACATATCAATTTTATGTTAAGAATTGAATGAACTATAGATCTCTCTTTTATTATTCTTATTATGAATTACTTTGCATTTTTTATTTTATTTTTTAACTTTCAATTGTTTTTTCTTTGGACATTGAATATTTTCACATGTGTACAAATCTTTTATTTTCAAATGGCATTAGTTATCGTACCAGAAAGGCTACAATTGGAGTCAAATCACATAAAAAAGAAAGCAAGAAAGACGAAGGAAAACAGTAAGGAAGTCCGTCATTTAAATAACAAATCACAAATAAAATGAGTACCCAAGTTTACCAGATACCAGAAACAGAAAATCCCATGTTAAACGATTACTGTACAAGAAATGACAAATTCTAGGTCCTTTCTTCATGTTCTTCCATGCTATTGGTTTTCTTCAGGATTATGGTCTTTCATTGTTCTTCCACAACTTTCTCCTGAACTTAACTCTGCTCATGCTTTAGTGCTTCCTTCACCTTCACTATAACGTTAAAGCTTCCTTCTGTACTATCAATGCATCTAAAAAGTCGTAACACCTCTTTGTTACTCTTCTCTATGTTTTGCCTCCCTTCTGGATCTACACCTACAACCTATGTTACACAGAATAACTCAAGATCATATACAATATACATCTCAATTACTCAATACACACACATGAACTCATAATCGAGTTGTCTATTTAATAAACATGTATTTACACAAGAATTCTTTCCTTGGCCTGATCTTCTGCATCAGTGGCCTTTGTTCCTCTGCCTGTAGGCTTACAATCTAACTGACTCACTAACTACTTCTCTAACTACTGACTACCTGATTTGCTCTCGCATTTTAGGCTTACCTTTGTACAAAAAGGTTCTGTTGAACTAATTCTAGTTTAGATCCTTAATCTGCTTAACTAACTCCTGAAAATCTTCTAAATCCACTTTTAACTCCTACTTATCCCTAAGAATCCTCTCTAGTTCCTCGAATCATGAGACCTATTAGAGTTACAATTGATTTCCAACTCTCTCATCATCACTAATCACTCATGTTCTCCTACATTCGAGAGCATTTACAAATATCCTCACACTTATCTAATTAATTCCTACTTTAACCACTCAAAACATTAATAATTACATACATAGGAATCCAACTTCCTTGAAAACACATGACCCCTAAGTTAACCAGACTATGATGAAATTGTTGAACTGAATGCTCTTGCATCAGACTCCCAAAGTAGAAAACATTCATGATCTCCAGATCATGTGTCTTCATATGTTGATAGGAAACCTCCAGGTTCCCAAACCTTAGTTTGTAACTGCCCAAATTCCTTGCACCTTTGCTGCTACTGTAATTCTGTTGTCTTCTGGTTTATCTTCTTATCCTTCTCAATTAGGTGCAAGTTTTGATTGATCATAATTCCTGCTACTATCAATCTCCTCCATATAGATTGCTTGATCATTAATTTCCATAACTCTTCAATCTCCATCTCTAGCATATCCTTGGGCTAGTCCATATTCTGCCATTTACTGCTACCTCTTTCTCCCTGCTTCAGGTTGTTGCTGCTATCCACTAACTCTTCAAACTACTATTTATTATCTTCTCTTTGAAGTTGTCGGATTCTTACTACTACCCTTTCATTCTTACCCTCTTTCATGATTATCTCTTTCTACATTGAATCCTAACTTTCCAGCATTCTTTCCAGTAATTGAATGTCTCTGTTCCATGGATTAAACTTTTCCATAGAATCCTCTTCCACCTTCTTTACTTGGCTACTCATTTGTGCCAAATTTTTTCCAGCATCTGCAACTAAACCTGCACTCACAAAAAAATTATTAAAATAAAAAACATAATGCCTCAGTGCCTCTTCTTTCTTTAACAACACATTAGTATGTTGCTCTGATTTCTCCTCCTCTATCAGCACATCAGTATGTTGATTTGAATTCTCAAAAGAATTCATGAGACTGTCAGCTATTCTCTCGTCCACACCATCTGCTTTAATGGTTTCTTCCTACTCTTGTCTACTGTAGTGAACTCCTTCCTCTGCAATCCCATTGTCATACTTTGAATTTCCTAGCAAATAATCCAACAATTCAAGTTCCCTATGACACTTCACAAGTACTCCATCATCACTTATAATTCTTGCATTTATACTTAAATTATCAATTTGAAAATTACAGAGTTCAACAGTCTCAATTGTTGCTTCACATATTAGTTCTTCAAACTAAATCTCATCTCCTTCTTTCACAAGAAATTATTCTTTTCTTGTAACAACGTCAAACATCAATGTTTTAGTAAAGTCTTTTTGTTGTTCCAAGTTCTCTACATGACTCACAAATATTTCGATGGTCTTCTCTTTAGCCTCTTCAATCCTTCCACTTGGTTGCTTGATATCCTTCTCCACTTCCTCTTGCTTTTGGCCATCATCATGAGTCAAACTTCCTTTGCTTCCAGTCCTTGTAATATACTAAAAAGTAAAACTTTTCCTCAATTGTGTACAGGCATTTACATGAGACCTATCTATCTCATCTTCTTTCAGAACAGAATTTAGATTCTGCCTGTATTCTTCCTCCTTTATGACAATATCAACAAATTGTCTTTCTTCACATGTTTCACTTGCAAACATACCCAAATTATCAGATTTAAAATCATGTGACCCTTCGGTCTCACTTGAAGTTTTAGTCTTCAAGTATTCATCTACCTAGAACTTCACCTTGCTCTGGCTCACAAATGCACACTTCCATTTCCAAGTTAGCCTCTCTGAGTTCTTCCACTAAACTCTTCACTTGCCTCTACCGTAGCCTTCTCTGTAATTTATGCCACTTCATTGGCTTCTTCTTCAAGACCCAACCTAGTCTTTGGCTTTTCTTAAGTATCATCATTAATACATTGAGTTGTTCTTTCATCTCTACAATTTCCTTGTCAATTTCCTCTTGACTCATTCTCTTGCCATTTGTATTGGCATTCTCCTTCTTCACTTTTCTTCTGCTATGCTCTTCCTCAAATCCTCTATTATCTTTGTTATGACTATCAATGGTCATCTTCTTCTCTATCTTCATGAGTTCATCACTCACTTACTATGAGCTGCATTAAAGCCTCTACAACAGCAAGTCCCCCCTGTTGCCACTTACCTCACCAAGCTTTCCTCTGTACTTGGTATTTTGGAAAGCACTTGGTTCCCTACTCTTTGGAAGCTCTTTGAGCACTTCTCTCTGCTCCTTCTAGGATTCAACTCATTTGCACCTTTTAAGAACACAACTGTCCTCTTGTACTTTAATCACAAATGAAATACTAGGTTCTGACCACCTCTTCTTTCACTCAGAAACTCTTACTAGATTTCTTCATCCCTTAGCAATTCTACCCACATCCTTTGTGGAATTGCCTTTGTGAGTTGTAACAATACCTCTATAGTAACAAGTCTCCTTCTTGCTACATATGCTTCACTAAGCTTCTCTCCTCTGAGCTCAGTCTTTTACCATTTCTCTGGTTCTTTCCTCTGGAACCAATTGAGCACTCCTTGTTCTAGGTTGTTGCAATCTTCTCACCTTCCTTTATTGTCACCTGTGTATCAATGTTATTCAAACCAAAGATCATTCACAAGCTTTCAAAAGCTTGTTGCTGCCAAATTCCTATGGCCACCTTAAAATTCTTCTGCTCAGCTTCCTTCTGAGAACACTCTTATCCTCTCTATCCAACCTTCAGTTGGATTCTTCAGGTTCGCTGCCACTTGTTTATCTAGTATTCCATTCACTTTGTTCTTTAGAACACATAAAAATTCCCTTGTCTATCTGCTTCTATCAATATTTACTCTATCTTAAACTTGCAAAACTCAAACCAGAGTTAAATAAAACAATGCCTGCATGGCTTCACAAGCAATCTCCATCCATTCGTCAAATTTGAGTGAACCTCCACTTTCCTCAAGAAAACAAACATCACTGTGCTTTCCTTATGCTTCTACAATCTCTTCTTAAGAATATCACTTACTCCCATCTTATGTCAGGTCTTCTACTTATCAGATTCAAAAAACTTGATCTCCTCTTTCTTTTGAAATCACATTTGTATTTTGCACAATTCTGATTTAATTAAAAAGAGCTTTAACCTGCTCTGATACAACTTGACACATGTTAAACCTATATATCCCCACAATGTGCATATAGAATCAAAAATCTGGGTTGTCCGAGGAATTTTAACTCTCTATTCAGTCAATCTTCATTACTTAGTGGTTTAAGGCCCCATTAATAAATCTCATGCAGAATGATTTCTTAAGTAATCTACAGTCTACCCTTAATCCATCCTTTCCATTGGGACTCTATACTCTCCCTTCATTAAACTTTTAAACAATCCTTAATGTCTACATGTATATAACCAACCCCACTCTATCACTATGGTTATTCATGGACTTACCCATAAACCTCCTATCGACGCTTTATTTCTATTATAATGTTTACATAATAGAAATATTCCACAACACACATAAACCATACCTTTTCGCCTTTTCCTCGGTCTTTGCACATTACCTAATGCTTTCCTTTATCGCACTCACGGAGTTCAAAGGGCTCCATAGAACATGCATACAGGATTATTGACTTGCGATATGCGATTTCTCTTTTCCACCATTGATTTCATTCGCCAGATCAACGACTGTCACAATATCGCATCGTACCATCATGTGACTTCATCGCCTCTCGCATGCGATGTGTGATAAAACATCTGGACTTCAAATAAAATGAAACCACACCTATAACCTTCTTGGGTCCGCTCAGCCCAAGCCTTCTTGCTCAATCTCCACCGTTGATCTTACCCTTAATCTGGCAGTTGATACTTCTCCGATCAATAGAGCTGCTCGGTGATCCAGCGCCGTAGATCAAAACCCATTTCATCTGACAATCTATAAGGATATCACATTGAACCACTTGCATGACACTTAAATGCCTTACGGAGCCGATAAGGATTATACAACCTTAATCTATAAATGTTCGGGTCCGCCCATGCAGTTAAATCTCGATCTCTTTACAGCCCGATATTCGTTGGATGACAGAATCAATCAAATCCTACAGTCTGCAGCCCTTCAACAACATGCAGGGTATCAACCTCTCAACTCTCGTAGTTGTCTATGACATTTAAGCATTTGGAAATAATATTGACGGTCAAGGTTTATTGCGGCACTTCAACCAAGCTCAAGGACTTCCGCTCTCTCCTACTCCTGCTAGTCTTTTTCCACCATTTATATCCATTGATCTTACATGATCTGACAGTCCTCGTTATTTTCTATTGACCTTGCATTTTAGGCCCTTTCTTCAATGTTCTTCCATGATATTGGTTTTCTTCAGGATTCTGGTCTTTCCCTGTTCTACCACAACTTTCTCTTGAACTCAACTCTGCTCACGCTTTAGTGCTTCCGTACTATCGATGCATGTAAAAAGCTATAATATGTCTCTGTTACTCTTCTCTGTGTTTCGCCTCCCTTCTGGATCTGCACCTGCAACCTATGTTACACAGAATAACTCAAGATCATATACATTATACATCTCAATTATTCAATACACACACATGAACTCAGAATCGAGTTGTCTATTTAATAAACATGTATTTACACATGAACTCTTTCCTTGGCCTGATCTTCTGTATCAGTGGCCTTTGTTCCTCTGCCCGTAGGCTTACAATCTAACTGACTCACTAACTACTTACTGTCTGACTTGCTCTCACCTTTTAGGCTTACCTTTATACAAAAAGGTTCTGTTGAACTAATTCTAGTTCAGATCCTTAATTTGCTGAACTAACTCCTAAAAATCTTCTAAATCCACTTTTAACTCCTACTTATCCCTAAGAATCCTCTCTAGTTCCTCGAATCATGAGACCTATTAGAGTTACAATTGATTTCCAACTCTCTCATCATCATTAATCACAAATGTTCTCCTACATTCGAGAGAATTTACAGATATCCTCACACTTATCTAATTAATTCCTACTTTAACCACTCAAAACATTAATAATTACATACATAGGAATCCAACTTCCTTGAAAACACAAGACCCCTAAGTTAACTAGACTATGATGAAATTGTTGAACTGAATGCTCCTGCATCACAAGCTAAGGGAAAAAGCACCAGCAATGGAAGTATAGAAAAAGAAATAGTATTGCAACAACTAAAACTAAGGAACCAAAAGGAGCAATAGTTAACATTCCATGAAGATGGGAAAGTAAACCATACCAAAAGTTGAGATAGATAGGAAAAAGCCTTTTTTCCCCAAATATGTTTTCTATGAGTATTTTGAAACTGATATTCTGGATGTAGTAGCCTGCAAGATTTCTTGTTTGTCTTGTCTGGAGGATTTTTCCAGCAAAATGTAGGTTTTAATCCCATACAAAAATTACCTGCATACAAATTCTAAAACACAGAAAATAAACAATGCAAGAGCATAACACATAAAACACATATACACTAAGATTTTCCCCTGGATTCCAAAACCGGGACTACCAGCTTGATTTTTCATTATGTTCATTTCAATGTTATAATACATATTTATACATGCCGAAGCATCCAATACCATGGACCGAAAACCATCGTGTCCAATACCATGGATTGAAAACCATCACATCCAAAAAACATGTGCGAAAATCATGCACAAAACCATACGTGGGTCCGCCCAACCTAACATAGGGTCCAAAACCAAAATTTTCCGGGGTGCTGCCCTGGACCACATAAAGTGGGGTTACAGGTATGCCTCAAACCCCCTATGACCCGCCCCCCCCCTCCTCCCGCTACACAATTGGCGCAATGAAGGAGGGCTCTGCCCCCCTCTAACCCCCCCGTTAACTATGTGGGCTAGTCGTGGAAGGAATATAACACAACCCAACATTCTACCACTTGTTGTTTTCTTTCCACAGGGGGCCACCAGAGAGCTTAGTCATTTTCCCAGCCCTAAAATGCCCATTGTCTATCTACACCAAGGGAACTTCTTAGAGGTCACAGATTTTGTCAATGTATCCGTTGTATTCTTCAAGGTGTCCACCTTTACCAGCAACACCTTTCTGTCTTCTATCATATCCCTCACAAGTGATACTGAACATCAATGTGCTTTGTCTTTGAATGATATGCGGGGTTCTTTGCCAAGAAAATTGCACTTTGGCTGTCACAGTCTATCGTTATAGCTCCTTGTACTAACCCCATACTTGAACACAATCTCTGCAACCAAACTGCTTCCTTGCTTGCATGAGTGGTTTCCATGTATTCTGCCTCTATAGTTGATAGTGCCACTATAGATTGTTTCTTTCTCATCCAACTGACTGCACCTCCAAATAGGTTAAACACATACCCACTTGTAGATCTTCTCTGATCCAGATCTCCAGCCTAGTCTACATCAACAAATCCACGAATATCCAACATTTTTTCCAATCCTGATCTTCCTTGGTAGCACAAACCATAATCACTAGTGCCATGCAAATACCTGAAAACCCGCTTCACTATTGTCCAGTGCTCCTTCCCTGGTTTTGACATAAACCTGCTCAATGCTCCCACTGCATGTGCAATGTTTGGTCTAGTACATACCATTGCATACATCAGGTTACTGACTGCACTTGCATATGGAACATGGGACATGTCCTCTTCCTCTTCTTGTGTCTTAGGACACTATTCAACAGATAACCTCACACCTACAGAAATAGGAACCTTCCCCAGTTTACTATCCTGCATATTAAACCTCTGTAGTATTGTCTCAACATACTTCCTTTGGTTTAACTGGAGCTTCCTCTTTGCTCGATCTCTTTTAATTTCCATGCCCAAAATATAGTTTGCAGCACCAAGATCTTTCATTTCAAATTTGGAGGACAATTGGGTCTTCAAATCCTGGATAATTTCTTTGTCATTTCCAAATAGCAACATATCATCCACATACAAGACCAAATAAATAACATGGTTCACCCATTGATTTAAAATACACACAGTGATCTGCTTTTTTGCTTCTGTGAACAAGTCCGTATGAATGTATCAAATTTATATACCACATTCCTTGGTGACTAATTTAAACCCATATAGAGACTTCTTAAACTTTGCATACCAGTTCTTTCTTACCCTTCATCACTGTAAAAGCCTTCATGTATTGCTTTCATGTATATTTCCCTTTCAGATCCCTGTGAAGAAATGTTGTCTTCACACCATTTTGTTCTACCTCAAAATCAAAAGCAGTAGCAAAGATAAGTAATATAATAAAAAGTTCCTTTGGCAACAGGATGAAAATATCACTAAATCAATTCCGCAGCACCTGGGAATAACCTTTTTTGCTGCATCGAGCTTTGTATTTCTCCACCTTATCCTTTTGATTTGTCTTCTTCTTGAAACACCGCATTTTGTTCCCAATGGGTTCCTCCAGCCGGCAGCTCACCAGATCCCAAGACTCATTTTTTGTTGGAGCCAAAGATGCCATTTTCATCAACCATGGCCTCTTTCCAGAGTTTTCCATCCTCTAATATACTGCTTCACTTCACAGTTCTGGGATCATCGTCAGTAATAGATAAAGCAAAATTTGAACAAAAAGCAGATGGACTATACCTTTCTGGCTGCCTTCTTTCTCGAACTGATCTTCTCACACCCGGAGTTTGTGGCTCTTCGTCTTCTGATACCTCCTCTTTTGTAGAGTTTGATTCTTCCTCCTTAATCTAAAACTCTATCTTCTCAGGTTCCTTTGGTTGTACGTCATGTTTAATAACATCTTTTACCTCTTTGAAAACCACATATCGGTTGTACACAACCTTCCGTGTGACTGGGTTCCAGAGATTATAACCCTTTAAACCATCCTTATACCCAATAAAGATGCACTTTTCATATTTACTATCCAACTTGGTTTGTTTCTCCATTGGAACATTTACATATGCATAACATCCAAATACCCTTAGATGTGAAAGAGAGGGTTTCTTACCAATCCATACCTCTTGTGGAGTCTTATCCTCCAATGCTGATGAAAGGTGACATGTTGACTAGGTAACATGCAATATCCACCGCCTCTGCCCAAAATTCCTCTCCTAACCTGGCACCACTGAGCACGCTTCTTTCCCTTTCCATCAACGCCTTATTCATTCTTTCTGCAACTCTATTTTGCTAAGGTGTATATCGAGTAGTATTCTATCATGCTATACCACACTTCTTACAAAATTATTCAAATTCCTTACTGCAAAACTCTCCACCATTATCTGTCCTCAACATCTTTATCCTCTTCTCTGTCTGATTTTCCACGAGAGCCTTAAATTCTTTAAACCTATCAAAGGCTTCAGAATTCTTCTTAAGGAAATATATCCATGTCTTCCTTGAGAAGTCATCTATAAATGATACATAGTACATATACTTACCCAGGGATGGAACCTTCACAGGTCCAAACACATCACTGTACACAAGTTCTAATATTTGTTTCACCCTCTTACTACCAGAGGGGAAACTCATCCGATTCTGCTTCCGATATACACAATTTTCATAAAAATCAAAATCTAGAGAGCTATTACTCATACCTTCTACCATACCTTTACCATGAAGTATTCTAAGGTCCTTCTCTCCAATATGTCCAAGCCTTTTATGCCACATCATAGTCATCTCTCCAGAGACCAGTAGATTTTCTGCTCCACTTTCAGGAACCACGGAACTGTTGCACCCATCAATAACAGTGCTACCTTGCAGCTTGTACAGAGTTCCAATTCAAACTCCTTGCATCAATACCAGTGTTCCCTGGACCATTTTGCAGGTATCCTTCTTGAACAATGTTTTTACACCTGCATCATCCAGCTTGCTTACAGAAATCAGATTTTTGGCCAATGCAAGAATATGCAGAACACTCGGAAGCGTTCTAACCCTTCCACCTTGCAACTTCAACTTTACTTTTCCACGACCAATGATTCTAGCCTTCCTATCATCCCCTAAGAAGACATCACCACCATCGTATTTCTCATACTCGCAGAACCACTCTCTATGGGGTGTGAAGTGAAAGGATGCACTTGAGTCAATCAACCATGCCTCTTGATCTACATGTGTACTTGAAGAAGCGAAGTACACATCCCCACCTTCATCTGAGGTGGTTTTTGCCTCTATAGAAGGATCATCATCAAATCCCTTTCCTTTATCAGAAGCTTTAGATTTACAGTCCCTATTGTAGTGCCCTTCCTTTCCACATTTCCAGCACACCACCTTTACAAGTTTTCTTGGAGAATTAGAGTCCCCTCTAGATTTAGATCTCCCACTCGATGACTTATTTTTGTTTTTGTTCTGGGACTGTCCTCGTACAGACAAGGCTTCACCATTCCAGCTCTCCATATTTTTCCATCTCATCTCCTATGTCAGCAAGGATGAGACTATTTCATCAAACTGCAAGGCAGTTGCATTGCTACCTATTGTAATAACCAAACTATCCCACGAATCTGGTAGAGAATACAATAAACTTATGCACTTATCTTCATCTAAAATTTTAATATCAACAGATGCTAACTGACTTACCACAATATTAAATGCGTTCAGATGTTCTGTCACTGAGTCTCCATCTTTCATCCTCAGGTTATACAGTTTTTTCCATAGGAACAGTTTATTCACTAGAGACTTAGATTGGTACAAAGTACCTAACTTGTCCCACAAAGCCTTTGTTGTAGCTTCCCCTGATACATTTAGCAATACTAAATCTGAGACACACAATCGTATTGTGATCTTTGCCTTCCTATCCAACTTCTTCCATTCTTCATCAGACACTCCCATTGGTTTAGTACCCGTATCTACCGTGATCCACTGATCTTTATCCGCCAACATATCCTCCATCTTGAGTTTCCACAACTCAAAACTTTGACCATTAAATTTCTCGATCTCTATCTTTCCACTGCTCACCATATTCTTTCATGACTAGAATCGATCTCGCATTTCTCCCACTGAACAGGGTCTACCACAGGCCCGAGCGAAACCCCTTAGTAACAAAGGCATCCCCTTGAAGCCAAAACTGCTCTGATACCAAATGTAGGTTTTAACCCCATACAGAAATTACCTGCATACGAATTCTAAAACACAGAAAATAAACAATACGAGAGCATAACACATAAAACACATATACATAGATTTTCCCCTAGATCCCAAAACTGGGACTACCAGCTTGATTTTTCATTATGTTCCTTCCAATGTTATAATACATATTTATACATACCGAAGCATCCAATACCATGGACTGAAAACCATCGCGTCCAATACCATGGACCAAAAACCATCGCATCCAAAAACATGTGCAAAAATTATGCACAAAAGCATAGCTGGGTCCGCCCATCCTAACATAGGGTCCATGTTGTGGAGGTCAATCCCCTCTGCGAATAGAGGCGATCCCTACTATCCCAGACTAGGTCTAGCAACAATCATCAAACGCTATAGCGCAAGTTCCTAATTGCAAATTAACGGACCAATGATGAAGGCCTACCTGGATTCCAATGCTATTGTTTGTAGAAGAGGTGGTGCTCCCGTTCCTTCGCTCTGGCAGATCACAATCCTCACGATCTCCGTGAATGGACACCTGCACATACAAGAAACGACACAAACACATGCATAAAATCCAGCATATGCAACTATATGTCAGTCAGAAAGGACATAACTCATCATCATCACAAATAATAATAAGAGTGGAACCATAACCAATAGTCGTTCATTAATAATTAATCAAAGGGGAATACAACCAATGTTCTGACACCGGATTCTCCTTTGGCGGGTAGTCAGCAACACATGTCTCGCAAAGCCTGTCGAGAATAAGGACAAGCCTCTCTCTTTGGTTCTTGGACAATAATCTCCTTGGTTGGATTTGGCCTTATGGGAATCAAGAAGGCTCTTACAGCATGAAGCTCTTGGAAATTTGGCAATTTTGAATCTTTGGAACTCTAGAACTCTGGAACTAACTTACAAAGGAAAATGGGAAAGCTTTTATAGAAGGAGGAAGGGGAGTTGGGATCATAACCAATAATCATGGGATTGGCCATATCATCAAGGAAGCTTCCATGAGAGGTGGCAAACCACTTCCTCTCTATGGAAATCCGTAGCCGAACTACCCAACTCAAGATAGATAGCAGTCCAGGAATTTGTTAGGACGAAACTTCTGCCATTTGTTTGTTAAAAAGCACCTCTGATTATGGTTGGCGCGGGTGTGACACTATGACAGAGCGCCAATTTGCGTGCCCTCTTTGGAGGATTTGGCCCCTTGGCGCGAGGGCTACACTATGGAACTGCGCCAATGGAAAAAGAGCTATTTTTAGGGTTTTTTAGCAGGAGATGTCTTCAGGGCAAACAAAGCTCATGTTCAGGGGAATGCAATGCAAGTTTTGTAGGCCATGTCACTTCTCATAGGTCTCGGAATGAGTCCTCCAAGATGTGGGAGGGGAGTAGCAGGGACGATGACAAATTGCTGTGTAACAAACATCCCCTAAAGCATGAGGCCCGAGAGAGAGAGAGAGAGGTGAAATGCTTTACGAGAACATGTCCCATTGAAAACAGTGCCACCAGAAAAATTGCATGGAGAAGTACAGCTGATATCTCAAATACATGATATATGTGGTATGGGTGTAGCCATCCATAGCAGAGTACACAATAATCTAGATCGAAGGTATGGGCACAGCCATCCAGTGAGGATCAATAAAGAGACTCAGGCATGGTCACAGCCATCCGGTGAATGAGTCATGTAATAATCATAATAATCCACAAAATCGCAGCCTGGATCCCAACATAAAAAATCCAGGGTCCTGTGCTTCCATCTCGATCCGAACAAAGTACAAGTTCAAGCATGCGAATATAGGAGCCGAAGTCGAACATGCAGGAACACCATCTGATTACTAGCCAATGATGAAAGCTGTTAACATATGCGAGAGGTACCACCAATAATGAAAATGGCCCTCAAGGTACTACCGGTACAATCTACGACGTGTGAATCAGTGAGACGGTGTCGAACACCCATAGAATCATTCGATTGGAGGCCAATGATGAAAACCTCGCGTCGAATGCGAAGAACCTACCATTGAGGCATGTAGGCTCCAAGGCACCAGAAGGGAGCTTCTAGATCAACTTCCTGGATAATGAGCTGAAGTCGACAGGAAGTGACCTTGATCGAAGGTGGGCCATAGTGTTTCCCACATCATCGACGTGAGATGGAGGAAGATAATGTTTTTGTGAATTAGGATTATATGAGTTATCAGAGGGAGGTTGATAGTTTGTAGAGGTCAACTTCTCTTGAACATATCGGTGGCATAATAGAGGACTTGGCATTATTTGACATCAATCGATCAGAGGTCATGGTGACAAGGCAAAGAGTAGATGAGAGGTTAAACAAGATCACCCAAATCCACGGAGGCAAGTGAAAAATGAGATGAGATTCCCCCACCCAGGCACGAATGCATACAAGTTCCATGTTCAAGAGCGACATGCAGCTGACACGACAATGATTCTAGTTCCATTTTCCCCACCATTTCTGGTGAGTACCCCAATTATTTTTATTAACAAGCTTGACGGGGATAGCATATGCTTGTAAAATGTCATTTTGACGGAATCCAATGTCATCAAGTTTTAACAAGTCTGACAAAGGAAGAACTCGACGTCTTTTCATGTTTAGAGAGTTTGAAAAAACAGCAGAAAAGAAAACTCCAAGGGGGTCCTTTTCGTAATTTGTGTCTCTCAACCCTAAAAAAGTATAAAACAATACTCGAAAGAACTGCCCGACCATTACGATCGAGGTGTACTTTTCATGATTAGTGACTTTGACCTAAAAAAGTAAAAAAGCGACCGAAATCACGTCGTTTCGTAACAATTAACGAGTCTGAAACGACAAGAGCCCGATGATCTTTTCGTCTTTACACGGTCAGAAAAGAGATTAAAGGCGATCGCCTCTTATTTACGTTTAACAAGTCAAGAGGAATAACTCGACAATATTTTCATCTTTAAACGGTCAGAAAAGAGCTGAAAGCAGACCTCCATTTTTATTCTCTTTAACGAGTCAAAAAGGGAAAAAAAACTCGGTAATATTTTCATATTTTACAAGTTAGAAATGAGCTTAAAGGTGACTCATCCTAGAGGAATGAGTGGTACAAAGGGTAGCAACTAGTTCCAGTAATGGTGGAACTGCTCAAAAAATGTAATGGTTAAGAGGTTGGCTAACAAAACCACTCATTGTTGCGGTTCCTTAGGAAAGGAAAAAACAACCGAGTGAAAGCATATGATCAGCCAAAGAGATGGTGGCAATGGAATGAAAACAACCAATGCTCATCTAACAGAATTTAGCGGATAAAAATGGCAATCACGAGATGTACATCGGGTATGGGTTCATTTTTACACAAGCTTGAACCATGGAGAACTCTGCTTGGATTCAGTTTCATGTTTACACAAGCTTGAAATGAAAAACTATGCTTGTTATAAGTTCGCATGCCCCCAGCATAATGACGCAAAATGAGGTACATTCCCCCCAAGCTTCATTGCATTCACCAAAGTGGATGGAATGAAGGTTCACTTTCGAGATCTTGGAAAGACTCGACTTGTATTTTACGAGATCTTAATCAAAAGACTCGATTTGGAAAGGGAGTTGTTTCATTTGTTAATGAGGTTCACACAGTGAAAGAACTATCCTCATAACCCTTGTTTCATTTTTAACGAGCTTGACACAAGATCAGGAACTATGCTCGACCCAGACCTAGTTTCATTTTTTAAGGAGCTTGACATAGGAAAGCGAACTATGCTCCAAACGAACTTCATCATAATGAATAGGAAGTCGTTGCTTCAAAGAGTGCCACTACCGGTGGAAGGATAACATCTTGGAAGTCAGGACCCAACGCCCCCAGGAAACTATGCACGACGGCAGCATCATTGGATACAAGCACGGGAGAAGTAGCCACGTAGTTGACCTGCGGTGGGGCAGATACAACCAGTGGATAAAAACTAGGAGGGGATGACAAATGCGCAGGAGGCACCGGGGGATTAAAGAATGATAATTGATCTATAGTCACGATTCTTCTGTCCTGTGGAAAGAAAACCACACGGAAAAGTGAAGAGATAAGGCCCCCCCTAGCATAAACATAGTCACGGCCAAGAAGAAGACTGAAATCTAGAGCACCTTGGGTAACCAGTACGTCTATATAGACGGTTTTTCTTCCCAAAGTAATAGGGAACTTCGGAAGGATCCCTAATGGTTGACTGGTTCCTCTGTCAAATGCTAACAGATTCTGTGTGACCGGCACAAGTGGTGGGAAGCCCAAAGCTTGCCAAGTAGTGGAAGGCATAAGACTGACAGATGCACCTCATCCAAGACAGTGCCAGGTACTGCCTTATCATAGGCATGTACTGTAATCTAGAAAGGCACATGGAATGGAAGGCAGAAAGCAGTCAGGTGACTCCAATCGAAGGAAACGACTGAACTACTTGGTGGGGAAATCGTATGATTGCCCCCTTACTCTAAAGGAACCAAAGAAGGATTCTCTGGATCAGCTGGGATAGGAGAGTCATTTTCGGACTCTGGAGAATCTGATGAGATGAGAAGAACATGAGCATGACACTCTTCCGAAATAGAGTGATCAATAGGTGGTGAACCCAAGTTGACACTCTCTCCAACCAATGGTTGGTTCGGAACAGGCTTAGCAAAACCAAGTTCGGAAAGAGGAGGATGGACAAGAGAAGGATATAAATCAATCTCTTTGTCGAAGGGAGAGGATCTAAAGAGAGCCTCTGATAACCAATGGGGAGTTGGGATGAAGAAGTTGTAAGACTTTCCAAGATAGCGGAAGCTTTATCCATGAGTGGAAAAAGGTGAAGGGGATGGATGCCTTCACATAGCCTATAGGGGAATCAAATCTTCCCTTCTTACCATTGCCAGTTGATAGGGTAGCATCGCCATGAGCTTCAGTGGATGATGAAGGACGAGCCAGATCATGAGACCATACTGCTAAGATCCTAGGAATGCCAGGACAATCACGAAGAATATGGTCATCCTTGCACAATGTACAAGGAAACTTAACCTTCTGCGGAGGAGCAGAAGGAGTTCCAACCTAAGCTGTACTCGGAGCAATAGCTATACTTTTAGCCTCTTGCTTATGAGACTTCTTCTTCTTCGTCTTCTTCTTCTTCTTAGCCACCTGGTTACTTGAATCTAGACTTTCACCAGGTGAAGTAGAAGATGAGGACGTAGAAATAGGCAAAGAAGGGGAGAGGTCCAACTTGGAATCAACATGATGTTGTTCGGGTGGAGGAACCGATTGACCAGTAGTTGAGACATTAGGGACCACAAAGGTTGAGAACAACCAAACAGGCAACCCAAAAGTTAACCCAGGAAGGGACAATGTTGCCATGTAAGGAGCACCAACATTCCCAAAAGGAGGAAAATGACCAGGATTCCCGTCAGAGGGGATCCCCAGGTTGGTGGACTCTGGAAAAGTTGCCATCAAAATTGAAAATCGCACACGGGGCTGAAAAAGAGTCAAGACATACAATCAAACAACCAACAAGCAGAATCTAACAGGGTGTGCGATCGCAGGTGATTTAATTTTTACCACATTGAAATTAAGAAACTTCACTGTTTCATGTTTTAAGAGTCAAGAAACAGATAAAAGGTGACTCTATCACTTTCAGATTTGAAACAAGCGTGAAAGGACAAGCGCTTGGTGATCCCTTCAAATTTAGGGAGTCAGAAAATATCAAATGACTGCTCAGGGATACTAGGCAAAGAGGGTGTACCAAATAATCGTGAACTGCAATATACACCTTGGTTTTAGAAATGAAAAAGAAATCAACAAGGGACTTTCCGTACGTGCAGGCAATCTCCCCGAATGCTATGTTCGGTGTATCATGGGTATAGGGTGGCAAACTCGGCTTCCTGTGGATAAAGTATGATAACCTAGTGGGGTCTCCCCATATACTCTATGGTATGTGGGAGCACAATTCTGTACTAGACCACTATTGAGTCACAGAAGGAGGAATCACCCAACCTCGAGTGGAAACAAAAGTGACTAGGTTTAACGACGCCAGAGCACGTCTCTAGCATAGACCTCTAAACAGTGTGTGTTATGTTCCAATGCGTTGTTAGATTCATTCAATTCATTTTAAAGTTGATCTTGGATTATGTTTTAGTTTTCAGGCCTTACCGTATGTAATGTCTCAAAATTTCCTAAGAGCAAGCTACATGCCACAGTATATCATTTTATTCAATGAATGCTAACGATAAGAGAGTTGAGAGCTTTCACACAAACAAAATGATCATAAAACATCCAACGATATCTCTAATGTAGCTAATGGAAATCAAAACTTTCCTTCAAAGTCACTAATCACTAATAACAACGAAAATCTCTAATTCACATTAACTAATGAAAAGCAAAAGATATTTTTTTTTAATATTAAGGGCAAGATGCACTAAACAAACTTTGAGAAATGATAGTAAGAGATCAAAATAAGAAAATTTTACTCAATGCAAGCACAATCAGATCCCTAAATGACAAAGCAGTCCTTCAAAACCAAGAAAAAATCCCAAAGACACAAATGAGTAGTGTAATCTAGGCCCAAAGCGAAACAAGGCGGAATTCAAGTGAAAAGAGGTAGGTCACTCAAACAACACAATGAAATGATTGACAACCACTAAACGAGTGTAAGGGAGCAATCAGAAAGTCGAATGGATCAATAAAAGACCAAAAACTCCTAAGGAAGGCTCGACACACAAAGCCACTAGATGCCCTAGGGCTAAAACATGGAATCGATAGAAGATGGCAAACAACCAAAGGATGAAGGTTAAAACCAGTCAAACAGGACTCCAACACACTCAAGCAGTCGAGAAAATGTATCCAAAACAAAGAACAAGCTCAGAAGGCTTAAAATCAAGCAAACTTTAGCAGTTCCCAGGCCTGGCGCGACAGTCAGGCTGAAACTAGCGCCTTTTAAGGATTGACACAAGTTATATATTTACAACTAGCGCCAATTGGCGTGACTGTTACGCAAAAAAGCGTGCCAGTCAAGTTTGCTGTGCCAAAATGAAAAATAAGCAATCCAAGACCAGGCCAACGATAACCAGGTAAACCAAGAAGCCAAAAACAACAAAAGAGCCCAGCCCAAAAGGCTGACCAAGCAAGTAAAAAAGCAAGAAACAACCAAAAAGGCAAGACAAGCTCCCTAGCAGAGTCGCCAAATTGTTGTGGAGGTAAATCCCCTCTGTGGATAGAGGCGATCCCTACTAGCCCAAACTGGGTCTAGCAACAATCATCAAATGCTATAGCGCAAGTTCCTAATTGCAAATTAACAAACCAGTGATGAAGGCCTACCTGGATTCCAACGCTATTGTTTGTAGAAGAGGTGGCGCTCTCGTTCCTTCACTCCGGCAGATCACAATCGTCACGATCTCTGTGAATGGACACCTACACATACAAGAAACGACACAAAAACATGCATAAAATCCAGCATATGCAACTATATGTCAGTAAGAAAGGACATAACTCATCATCATCACAAATAATAATAAGAGTGGAACCATAACCAATAGTCGTTCATTAATAATTAATCAAAGGGGAATACAACCAATGTTCTAATGCCAGATTCTCCTTTGGTGGGTAGTCAGCAGCACATGTCTTGCAAAGCCTATCGGGAATAAGGACAAGCCTCTCTCTTTGGTTCTCGGACAATAATCTCCTTGGTTGGATTTGGTCTTGTGGGAATCAAGAAGGCTCTTGCAGCATGAAGCTCTTGGAAATTTGGCAATTCTGAATCTCTGGAACTAGCTTGCAAAGGAAAATGGGCAAGATTTTATAGATGGAGGAAGGGGAGTTGGGATCATAACCAATAATCATGGGATTGGCCATATCATCAAGGAAGCTTCCATGAGAGCTGGCAAACCACTTCCTCTCTATGGAAATCCATAGCCGAACCACCCAACTCAAGATAGATAGCAGTCTAGGAATTTGTTAGGAAAAAACTTCCGCCATTTGTTTGTTAAAAAAAACCTCTGATTATGGTTGGCGCGGGTGCAACTCTATGACAGAGCGCCAATTGGCGCACCCTCTTTGGAGGATTTTCCCCCTTGGCGCAAGGGTTGCACTATGGAACCGTGCCAATGGAAAAAGAGCTATTTTTAGGCTTTTTTAGAAGGTGATGTCTTCAAGGCAAACAAAGCTCATGTTCAGGGGGAATGCAATGCAAGTGTTTGTAGGCCATGTCACTTCTCATAGGTCCTGGAATGAGTCCTCGAAAATGCGGGAGGGGGGTAGCAGGGACGGTGACAAATTGCTGTGTAACAGTCCAAAACCAAAAATTTTCGGGGCGCTGCCTTGGGCCCCATAAAGTGGGGTTACGGGTATGCTTCAAACCCCCTGTGACCCCCCCCGCTACACAATCAGTGCAATGAAGGGGGGCTCCACCCCCCCTCTAACCCCCTGGTTAACTACGTGGGCTAGTCGTGGAAAGAACATAACACAACCCAACACCCATCTACTCATCCTACCATCTCTTTATTACGGTGCATTTGAGCTAGCAAACCCTTACCAAACATTTTTATTTCTCTTTACAATAGTAAACTAACTAAATCTAACCTTATTACATCCAAGGGCTTAGATTAAACAATTGAGCTCCTTTTATTTACTCTACCTATCTGATTATCTGCCAAGGTTACACTCTTTGGCCAGATTTTTATTCTCTATCTATCAACATGAAATTTAAGACATGAAATAGCCAAGTTTAAACATTTTGACTATCATGGATTGTGGTAAAGATTACAAACTGGACACAATCATTTATTATGCACAAAAGGTAAATAGTAGTGGCATTTTGGCTTGCTCACTTTCATGGTCTTTTTTCTTTTCTTGGGGTTCATATCTTTCATCTTTTTTGACCTTTTTGTTCTTTTTGTCCTTTGATTATTCTTTTAGGACATACTCTCTTTAAATTTTTTAATTTTTTGAGTATGGAAAACATTTGCAGAAAGCAAAGGTATGTACATATTACAGTTTTAATCTCAGACATTCAAAACTATGACTCCTATTGGTATAGGAACCTAATGGTGGCTCCACTTGGGGATGGAATATCCTGGTGAAATGTCAAGAACTTTGTAGATCAATGGCCTTCTGAATTGTTGTGATGTTACCCTCTAACTTTTCCTTTTCATGTTTCTACATTATTGCTATTTATGATAGTAAACCTTTTTGAAGCTTAGGGCCTTCTCTTCGGGCTTCAACTTCAAAAATCACCATCCAATCAACTCTAGACTTTTGAAAACAAAGTATGTACAAATGATCAGTGAAATCAATAACTAGGTTCAATATAGTGTTTGAGCATTTGACCATTAACTGGTCCTCCTTCTGCTTCTGTGCCATCCATTTCTCTGAGGAAGAAAGCATTATTACTTCTGAAAGCATAAATGATATATGGGCCTTTGCATGGGAAATCAAATTTCCCATGTTTACCTTTATCTTTTCTCCTTGAATCTCATTTTAGAACTTTGTCCCCTAGATAAAAATCTTCTGCCTTAGTCCTTTTATCAAATTTTTTCTTGATCCTTTCCTACACAACTTGAGATCTGATGTACACTTCTTCCCTACTTTACTGTAAGTGAATTGTTTGGTTGATTCTTCTTTGGATGTCATTTGGTTCAACCTACAACTCTTGGAGTAGCTTCATCACTGGTGTTCCCAAGGAATATGGGAAACCAACTTCCATTCCATAAACTAATTGATAAGGACTAGTACCAATGGATTTCTTTGTGGTTAGCCTATCTATCCATAAGGCATTTACTATCTTTTTGTTCCATGTTTTCTTGTTATCCTCCAACAATTTTTTGATGATATTTACCAGACTTTTGTTTGAGGACTCTGCTAGTCCATTTCCTTGAGGGTAATAAGTTGTGGAGTGGCCCAGGGTTATATGATACTTATTACAGAAATCAACCATTCTCCTAGATTCCAAAGCTACTGCATTATCATTGATGATTTTGGTTGGGCACCCGAATCTAGACAGGATGTTGGCCTCAAGGAAGGTTATTATAACAGTGGCAGTGGCTTGCCTTGAAGGTATGGCTTCTATCCATTTGGTAAAATAATCTGTAGAAGTGAGGATCCATTTGTGTTGGACAGAGGAAGGTGGGTGGATTTCACCAATGAAGTCAAGACCCCATTGTTGAAAAGGTGCTTCAGCAGAGATTGGTTTTAGGGGCAGGGCTAAAAGATTTTTTTTCCTTCAAAATTTTCACATTTATGATAAGAGGTTACAAATTTCTTTACATCAGAAAACAATGTAGGCCAATTGAAACTTGCTCTAAGAATCTTGTCAACAATGTTTTTCTAGTAAAGATGTCCTCCACAGTCACCAGCATGAAACTCTTGTAACACTTTGTCAGATTCTTCTTTTAATAAACAATTAAGAAGGATACCTTCATGATTCCTCCAAAATAAAGCATTGTCAATTATGCAAAATTTTAAAGATTTCATTTTTAAAAATCTACTTTTGGTCCAGGATAATTTAGGAGGAGCTTGTAGATTTTGTAAAACATATATGATGTCAGCATACCATGGTGATTCAATAAAGTATTGGCTGATTGGTGGAGTCACCATATCCTCTCCATTATCCATTTCTGCAATAAAATTTATATCTAAGGCCTGACAATTCAATTCAGCCATGAGCTTGGCTAAACCTTGGCCTTTGAATAACTTTGTTGGTTTGATTTCTAGGTCAGATTCTAATATAGTAGCAATCCATTTCCCTCTCTTTCCATCTGGACCATCCTGAGTTAGGATATCCTTGACTACTGAATTGGGGACATATGCTATTAAATGAGAATATAAAATGTAAACTCTAAAAGCTTTGATAGCTTTGACCAAACCAAATTCTTGCTTTTCCATTATATTATATTTTAAGGGGGCATCTCTTAGGGCTTTGGTAAAAAAGGTACGTTCTGAGGAAAAGGAAAATATAATGGAATCTCTATCAAACTTTGGATTGATCAAAACTGGTGTTTTTGTTAAGGCTAGCTTAATATCTTCAAAGGATTTCTTAGCCTCAATGGTCCATTTTATGGTCGAATATTTTTCAACATATTGTTTAATGATCTAATTAATTCTGCTAAGTTAGAAATAAATCTCCTAAGAAAGTTAATTTTCCCTAAAAAGGCTTGTAATTCCCTAATACTCCTAGGATGTTGTATCTGTAAAATGGCTTCAATTCTTGCAGGATCTATTTGGATACCCTCTTTAGAGATTATATGGCCTAGTAACTTCCCTCTTCTAACCCAAATAAATATTTTTTGGGATTCAAAGAAATTCCATACTTTCTACATTCGATGAAAACCTGCCTTAGATGATCTAAGCGTTGTCTATCAGATTTTGAGAATACAGTGATGACATCTAAATATATTACTAGGAAGTCATGAATTTCCTTAGAAAAAGCTATGTCCATGGCTCTTTGGAAAGTGGCCCCTGCATTCTTTAATCCAAAAGGCATCTTCACATACATGAATGTGCCCCAAGGAGTAGTAAACACAGTTTTAGCCTGGTCATCTGGGTGAACTAAAATATGATATAACCAAAAAACCCATCTAATAATGAGATTCTGATTGACCCTACTACCCTTTGCAAGATATGATCCGTTTTAGGGAGAGGGTAATTATCTTTGAGTGAAACTTTATTAAGATTCCTGAGATCAACACAAATTCTGATCTCACCGGTTTTCTTCCTTGTTGGCATGAAATTTGAAACCCAATCAAAGAATCTAATTGGTGCTATTATCTTGGCCTCATACATTCTTCGAATTCCTTTTCAATAGAAGGAAATAGGATGGGATTGATCCTCCTAAGCTTCTGCCTAAAAGGTTTATGGTTTTCTTTTATGGGGATAATGTGTTGTATGATGCTGGTGTCATAGGACTTGAGGTCCTCATAACTCCAAGCAAAGACATCGTGGAATTCCTTTAATAGTTCAATGTATTTCACTTTTTTAGCAAGAGGTAAGGACTTTGAAAGTTTGATCAATTTTGGATTTTCCTTAGTGCCTATATTACACTCCTTTATATTAGATTTTAAGGGTTTCGCTTGTGGTTTTCTAGGGACATCATTTCAATCAAACAAGTCTTCCAAAGGGGTTAATCCTTTGGGCAAAAAGTTGTCTTTGAGATTAATGATCTTAGAGTCTTCATCAATTGTTTCATCAACCTCAACTTTCTTTAGGTTTTCTACATCTAATTTTGTAAATTTAGTGGGGTGGAATCTATCTATATTTTCATCTTCTATTTCTTTAAAATCATGATCTAATGTTATGTCAGTGTCTATATTACTATTTACAAATTCTTCCTTTAAGGTAAAAAATTGTTTATCTGTTTGTCATTAGAAAATACTTGCCATTTTTTCAAGTTATCTAGGATAGCAGGTCTATGCTTGACCTCAGCAGTGCACTGATGGTTAGGTTGAAATGGTAACTTACAAGTGCTGGCAAACATCTATAAACTATGAGCCTGCATATTATGCTTCCTAGGAATTACAACAACTTTGGTTTCTAGGAAAGTGTTTAGTATTTCTATAATATTTCCTCTGTAACAACTTAATCTAGGGTCTTTGGTCATATATTTTGCTTTAATTTGTTTTATCACTAATTCAGAGTCTCCCATGACAGAAACTCTTATAGCTCCTAATTTCCTAACTAATTTAAGACCTAAAAGAAGTGCTTCATACTCAGCCATGTTGTTGGTGCATTTGAAATTCAGTCTGTAAGCATGGCCCTCTAAGTTATCATTCCCCAGATTGTATATCCATACTGCTGCTCCTGCTTCTAACTTATTCACTGATCCATCAAATTCAAGGTGCCATAATATCTCGTGTTCATAATTTTCACTGTCAGGGGGGAGAAAATTTTCCTTGTTTGAGGGGTTTTGATCATCTTGTTTATTGGAAATCTCTTGAGTTTGGACAATTTCTTTTTTAGCTGGAACTACAATTTCTATTGGTTCTGAAATAATACTGTTTGAAGTGGTTTGTTGTGATTGTTCGGCATTATACAAAATAAAAGAATCAATGTCCGAATGCATGGAGTAGATAGGAAAGTTTTGAGGTCTATCCCGGCTACTCACTACATATTTCATTAGTGTCTCTCTGTACAGCTTTTTAGGTTGTCCAAACACTGAGATTGTGGCATATTACATGTCATGTTGCAAAGATCCTTGGAGTTTAGCTCCCCATGATCTAGACAATAGCATGCCATATTTAGGTGGGATGTCAGCAACTACTATATCCATGAGAATGGTATTAGTAGAATATTGTACTAAGGAAACACATAGGTCTTTGATTAACCCTAGACACTTTACTTGACTTGAGTCAAATGAAAATAAGTCCTTGTAAGGTCTAGTAATGTCCAAGTTTAACTTTTCCATAAATGATTTAGGCATTAAGTTTTGTGAATCCCCTAAATCTAACATTGCATTGTGTAATATTTTATCATGAATGATAAGGCTAATATAAAAGGATGGTATTCCTCCTTCTAGTGGTTTTCCATTAACATCAGGACCGAATATAAGCTCAGGTTGATCATCAAACAAGTTGATAGAGTCTTAATTCTCAACAAAGTTTAAGGTTTTTTTATTTGAGACTTATAGGTTTCACTTTTAATCAAATCTGTTAAGGGAACTAAAATTTTCAGTTTAGCTACCTCTGCTCCCAAATTGAAAGGCAAAGGGGATTTTTCTGATTGAGTGCTTAGAATTTTCATAGTAGGAGTTGGAGTAGGTTTCTCATCTTTTTCTGCATTTGAGGTCTTTTTCTGTGGATTTTCTAATATGGTGTTTAGATATTTCTCCATTGTCTCCTTGGAAGGGACTAAAGTGGATGGTTGATCATTAGGGGGTTGGTCATGGGTTATATCTACAATGATGGGGCTAGAAGGGTTCTGATTTGGTCTAGGGAGGATTTGGAGGGTCTTAGAAACTGGAGCCGTTTTTATTTTCTTAGGTTGATTTGGCACTGTTTTCTTGGTCTGGTCAGGAGTATCATAATTCTTTTTACTCCTTAAATTGTATTGTTTGTGTACTTAAAAAATGGAAGAATCATACCCTTGTTTATAATCAAATGATTCTCCTAATTGGGTCTACAATTGCTGCAACATATGCAATTCCTGCTCATCTTGGGTCAAGAAGACAATTTCCTCATCATCTAATCCCATCAAGTTAATTTGTGTGTCTTGTTCAGGGTCATCTAAATGGGATGTTTCAGCGCAATTTTCTTGAAAGGGGGGCCTAATATTTTGATCAGGTCCATTATTTCCAATATTTTGATTTTGATTCATTCTAAAGTTTGGGTTTCTCACTGGAGGTGCCTATTGATTATCCGATTGAGGCATCCTCTCAATGATCTCTATCCTATCCATCAATTTTTCCATACCCTTGGTTAGAACATTTATTTGAAGGTCAGAGGGTGAGGTTTCATCTTTGGCAGATCCTCTCCTTTCATTCCTAACCCTAACCCTTTTTTCTAGCAAGTTGGCTTCTACACTAACTACTACACTCCGCATGTCTTCCAAAGTTGGAGGATTTCTCTCTTTGAGTTGGAATTCCATGTCAGTATCAAACCCATCAGGAAACTTTATTAGAGATAAGTCAGGTGGGGGTCTAAGATTGACTTGTATTGCATTGTATATATTGTTAAATCTGGTACAATAATCCTAGACTATTTCATTTGGTCCTCTTCTGACGTTTTCGTATTCTGAAAGGATCTGCAGAGGGTTATTTTTCTTTTCCCATCTACTTAGAAATTGATGATAAAATATATCTAAACTATCTATGTTATTCGTAGGTAAAGCTCTAAACCATTTCCTAACATCACCGGCTAGAGTCTGAGCAAAAAGTCTCATTTGAACATCTCCAATATCAATTTCATGTAATTCAAAGTAGTTTGTCATTTTTTTTACATGATGTTGTGTTGTATAAGGTCATATGCCATCACATTGGACAATTTTTTTTTGGTAATCTTGTGGCATGGCACCAAGTGGGGCAGGTAACACAAGAGGAGCATATCTATTTGCCATGGCTCTAAGCTGGGCAGGGCTTAGAAGTGGGGTTGGGGTACCAAGAGATGATACAGTAGTTGATGGAGAACTGGGAGTAATAGGTGATTGATGGGTAATGATAGGTTGGTAAGGAAGTGAAGGTATAAACGGAGGTGAGGAATGAACTTGAGAGGTGGAAGGGAATAATGGTGAACTAAGGGTAGTTGACACTGGTTCAGAAAGCTAAGGGACCTTAACAGTAGGAAGGGATGACTGAGGGGAATTTAGAATATACTCATCAAGATCTTGTAAACGTAGGCCATTGCGTCATTTCCACCTTTCCTTGCCTCTTGTCTCTTGGAGAAGAGGGTAGATACAAAGCAAGCGAAAGGACTTGGTTTTTCCTCGAACAAGTAGCCCCTTAGGTGTATAATTCTATAACCCAAGTCCTGGGAAAACTTCAATTCTTCACTATAATATACCCCTACGAATCTCCTTGTTGGGAATAGTAATGTCTCATTACTGTCTCTATAGGGTAAGAAAGGTCGAGTAATAGTCCTAGGACATACCACATATGCTTCGATAAATCCATATAAGTTCGACAAGTCCTGGCCTTCCAAATTACCATTCCATACAGGTTTTCTATAAGGCATCTTAAATTGTTTCATTACAAATGGATATAAGGAGTTAACATCATAGTAGTACAAATTCTTATCGTATGGGATATATGCATCCGCATGGCCACCATAATACCCGCGCCGAATAAATGTGTCTTCATTCCGACTTGGTAGATGGATAGGCCAACTCTTTGGATCGTAATACCTCATACGAAAAATGCTCAGAGGTAGCCTTGACAATGTCAAGCAAGTGGTGATATCTATTTGGAATTGAGTCCAATAAATCTCTTGATATTTTAGCATATCCCCACCTAACAGACAAATATCCTGCTCAAGATAAGGTACCAATTGTGGTCTAAGAGTTTGAAGATTCGACACTTGCACCTCGTCATGTGAGATGGAGCCTTTAGGACCTAATTGAGGACATAAATTTTTAGCCAATGTATCCAGACTACCTGGGAGCAGAGTTAATGAATCTCTGAAACGTAACACCACTTTATTACCCCGATAAGCCACTAGCTCGTAAACCCTAAGGTTTCTCATAAGTGGTTTGATAGTGTAACCATCCCCACGATAAGCATAATATTTCATTAACAAAATCCCATCGAATCGTGAGAAGTTATGGAGGTAAACAGTGCGAATCTTCCTTTCCTCAACAGCCAATGTTAAATGATCTATAAATTGTGTAAACATATAATGACTTCTTTCTTCAAATTCTGGTAAGAAAAGGGCATAATCCTCACTGAAATATGTTGAAATTAAAGAATCCGGTCCACCTGGCTGAACAACCAAGAAACCCGCCGCGTAAGGGACATGAACATTCTGGACGAGAACCGTCTCCGTATCGGCTACAATGAAAGGCTGCCTTTCCTTACTCGTAGGTTTGAGGGTTGGTATATGCCCCGGATAACGATGCTCCTTAACACTCATATCTTTCACTGCTTGTGGTGAACCACCACCTATGCCGAAATGAATTAATTCCATCAGTTTGGAATTAATTTCCTCATCGGTCAGAGGGGACTCTTTTTCAAGCCTACCCTCATAATACACTCGAAGGAATAACCCTGATAGAACCTCTTTGTCATAATTTTCTGCTTTTTGCTTTGCTAATTGAGAAATCTGCTCATAGATGCCCATATGATGTATAGCTTGACCATTAGAATCATTTAATGAAATAGCAGAACCAATGCTATAGGAAACATCTCCTCCGTTTGGGATTTTCATGACATAACCTATTGTAAATTTCCCATAGGATAACCCAGGATGGTCAGCGTACTGAATGAAAAGTCGCATGACGGCCAATGAAATCACCTCAAAATCCGCACATCGCAGATATGGTGGTGTAAATTTGAGTTCGGCTATCCTCAACCCACCATATGGATCCTGGCAATGTTCACTCTCTATGAGTGATTTCAAACGGGTAATATACCCCTGGAAGTTGACGCAAGTAACCAGTCCAGTCTTTCACTTTTCCCTATCATGCGTGGGCACTCTGAGACTACCTGAATAAATGTGAAAAACACCACTAAGACCCCTCGAATAAATGTGAAAAACGCCACAACTGCAACCAGAAGTTAACCAGAAGTTTAACGTCATTCCTAATCTAGACCCCAAGTTTAGAGCCATTGGGGGATTTTGCATAATGCAAATTTTTTCCATTTGATTTAGTTCCATTTTTATGCTGGGTCATCCACGCTCGTTGTGGCAGCTGGGCACAACAGGACTCGAACCTGCTACCATTAGGTTAAGAGCCAAATGCTCTACCGCTGAGCTATGTGCCCTCGATTCTTTTTTATATGGCCAAAACCATATGCTCATATATAACCATGTCCCTCCTATTTATTCTCTGAACGCTTCATAAATTTGATTCATTCCCTCCACTTCCGCTGGTTGAGCCCTCTCCTTAACAGTCGAGCGTTCGTTTCAATTGACTTATTGGGCTATCAAATAAGTAACTAGCGGTGGTCAAAGTCACAACGTACCTCTGCTTATCAGTCGAGTCACTAACATACCTCTCCTTATTGTCGAGTCACTAACGTATCATTTGACTTATTGGGCTCTCAATAAGAACTAAAAAGGCATGGGTCGAGTCACTAACGTACCTCACCC
>APFE030592461.1:0-67884 GCA_000404065.3 Pinus taeda | reverse complement strand
GAACCACTAGTTTTCCTTTTGGACTTCAAGATATGTGATAAACTCTAGATAGAACTATGTCATTAAGTGCACTTTCAGACCTGGTTCTAAATAGGGAAAGGTCAAATGACTCATCAAAGGAGAGGTCTTCTAGAAAAAACCACTCATTAGGGCATGAATCTGCTTTGATTGAAGGTGTTGGACTTACTAAACTTTCTTGTATTTTGGATCTTCTCGAAATTAGGTTGGGATTATCCACTACTAGGGCAGGGTTTGGATCTAGATTGGCCCTAGTATAGTGAGTTCTCTTTGAATCCAGAGTTTCGAGCTTTTCTAATTACTTTCTTTTTGTGAAAATTTGTAAATAACTTCTAATAAACCCTTCAAGAGGCTTGAAATAAAGATTAGAAAATTTCTCAAAGGTTTATTAAGACTGAGGGTTTGAATTCCCCAGTATGGTCGCCACTATGTTATCACTCAAAAGTTTTCCTTAGAAGCTATCAAAAGAAGGAACCATTTGAGGTAACCACAAACCAATCTTTTACACTTAGGTTCTATCCAACCTAAGTCCAGAGAGGGCTCTCTTTGTATGATTTAGCTTTGTTTTTATTAGATTTTAGGCTATTTCTTAGTGTTCATGGGGTTTTGATTTTGGATTGAAGGTTGGGTGGTGGAATTCTTGGAGCAGATGGATAGAGCTAGGTCTTCAATCCATCGGGCTATGGAGTCAATTAATAGATAGCAAAACCTGGACTAGATCATTAAAGGGAATGTTCATAGGGCAGGCTAGCAAAGTAAAAGGAAAAACTTCAGGTCTAGTGGATGAAATGATTCTAACGAGGGTGAAAGTGCACTTAAGAATCCTTGGGCTAGGATCAAAATGAAGAACAAAGTGTGATCATGAACAAAGGGCAATTAAGAATCCTTTGCTATAGATCAGGGGAGAAACTACGGAAGCTAAGGAGCAGTAAAGAATTCCCTAACTAAGATAGTTTAGTAGAAAACATTCAGAATGTAAAACAGTCAAGACAAAGTGCACTGAAGCAATTTCTGAAATGTCATTCCTTGTTATACATTCAGATTTTAGAGAAACAAAGAATATTATGAAGAAACATAAGAGAAACAACAGTAAACATGAGAGAATACTTATTTGTATTTCGCTTTACATAAGAATCCTGCAAAATATCTGATCTTTATTCCTTGATCTAGCAAGCCAATCTAGTCATTGATACAATAGAATTTTGATTTGAGAGAAAAAGTCTATAGAAATGTCTTGAAATCCACCCTACATACTTTGAAATGTGAAGTATTTATACAAAAAATAATTACAAAGTATCTCATAACAGTTTGAGATTTAATCTAGGGAATAAAATATCTTCATGCATGAAGATAGAGACAAATGTGAAACTGCTTCTTGAAGTCCCTTTTATTGAGGTGTTGTTGGTTGTTTCTGTTGAGTTTTGAGCCCTTTAAGTTGACTGATAGTTGTGGTATTTCCACGCTGGAATCTTCTTCACTTTGATCTTTCACTGATACTCTTTGATTCTATTACTCTTTGACCCTGCTTATTTGTCTTTCACCTATTTCACCTGGCTGCCCTCAGATTTACTATGGTAACATTCTAATGTAAAACCTTTTCACAGTAAATCTGCCATTTTTTCCCACCATTCTACCTGAAGCAATCTTGCCTTTAACATTCTTCTATAAATTTCATCTACCTCTATGTATTTGAAAAATTGGGCTTGGTGCAAAACAAATGTTTTACTTCATGTTCTAGGAAAAACATGTTCTCCAATGTATCATATAATACTTTACTAGTGGGCAAAGCTTTAATGCCTAAAGAGATGGCTTGTTCCTTGGCCAACCTTTTGAGTCTATCACTATAGTCCAATTGGGTCATGAGTTTATCATTGATAACCATAGGACTGGGAAGGCCTTTGTCCCTCAAAATTTGAAATTTAGCCATAAACTTGTCAATGGCCACCTGCATGTTGTGGAACTTTTCTTCTAAGTTGAGCATGAGGTTTCTTTTGGAAAGAACCTTTTTAATTTCTAGGATGGCTTCAGTCCTATCCTCTACACCAAGCTCATGGAGCTCATTCCTGTTTTTACTGTTTAGGAGGTGGATGAGTCGATTTGCATCCACAGGTTGGTCTTCTAATTCTTCCCTTACTTTCTGGATAGCCTCAGTGGCTACCTTCACCAATTCAGTTTGCTCAAATATAAATTGAATTGATGGCCAAATATCATTGATAGAGTCAATGATATTGGCCCAGAGCATCTCTTTAGTCTACCCTAGTGGCTTCTGCAGTGTCAAATCTTTCTCTAGGACTTTGATTTTCTCACCCATCCTTAGGGCCTTGTGTGTCTCTTCTCTTTGCTGAATTTGGGAAAGTTTACAATCAGTTTCTAAGATTGCCACTTTCTCCTTTAATCTTTTGAGCTCTGTAGATTGGATGGACATCTCCTCCATAGCTTTTAACAGTTCTGTTATTTTCTTAGTTGATGTACCTTCTGCTGTAGTGGAATTAGTTGTAATTGGTAGTGTTTTGGCAGGTGGAGTTGTAGGTGCCAATGATGCTGCCATTATGGAAGGAACTACTGTTGTCATTTTGGGGATGGCATTTGTGGAAGTTGTGGCCAGGTCACTTTTCTTGGACTGAAGTAAAGTTTCCAACTCCTTCTTTGTTACTTTAAGCTGATCATTTAGCTTTAGGACTAGGTCCATAAGCTCTTCATGTCCTTTTTGTGCTTCTAGGACTTCCATTGTTTGAGGATGATGTAGTTGGGGAGTTTTGAGCTGCTTATTTAGTGCAGTAATGTCATCATTCTTCTTTTTAATTAGATGCTTTGTTGCTTTCACAACCTTGGGATCATGTCCCAATTCTATCACTAAGTCCTCTAAGGACTTGATTCTCGTACCTTTGGCCTATGAAGAGGCCTTCTCCAACTGAAACTGAGCTGACATATTATTTAAAGAGTTCTGCAATTGGTGGGCTGCTATGGCTTTCCTTATCAATGTAGAATAAATCATCTCACCTATTTCCTTATGTAGCTCAATCTGGTCAATGGGATTAATATCCCTTGCCAGTACTTCAAAATCCATTCTTTTAAAATTTGTTACTATCCTTGGTTGTTGAGTGGTAGGCTTGACGATGGTCATTTGCATCTTCCCCTCTTTGATATCATAGGATGACATAATCCCTGTTTGATTGGTAGGGGTCATATTTAGATACTGTGCAATATAGGTTTGGGCTTTCAACCTCTCATTTCTAGCCTTTATTTCTTTGTATCTCTCTTTGATGTCTTGGTCTTTATTTGCTGGCATTCTGAAAGAGGCTACCTCAACACTTTTCTATCTTTCCAACATCTGAGTGTGTGATGTGGAAGGTTCTAGGATGCCTCTAGATGGAGTGGCATGCCTACTCCCATCTCTTTTTGTGCTAGTAACCTCAGTTTTCTCCTTTGTATATTCCTATTCAGAGACATGATTCACTCTTTGTCTCTTAGCCTGGCTTGTCTCTGCATAGGTTTGTGATGTTGTTCTTTCTGAAGGAGTGGCCCTTTCCCTATTTCTCTTGAGGCTTTTCTCCTCATTTAGAGGAGTCTGTAGAACTGGAGGGGTGCTCATGGTGGCCTCTAGTCTATATGTTTTCTCTAGTATGTCTATTTGATCTGGCACTCCTGATAGGTCTCATACTTTTGATTCTTCTTGTACCTGTGATTCTTCTTGCACCTGTGATTCTCCTAGCACCTGTGATTCTTCTGGCACCTACAGGAAAGAACCATCATCAAGCTATTTCTCTAGATCAATTAATGTGTTTTCCACAAAAACTTTAATACTATCCCTATCCTCTAAAGTGTTTTCCACCCATTCCAATTGGTTGGCATACTTTTCTATTTCAGGGATGCGGTGATGAATATAGGAAGCCATCTTGTTTTTCTACCATCTGTTGCAGATGAAATGCAAGGGATCATATCACCATATGAAGCTTTGTTTTAGATTTAATCTTTGAAGGATTAGGTCTGCCTCCTTTCCAGTTTCTCAGTTATTACAAATAAAGGGACCTAATTGGTCTTTGATCATGAGCTAGGACTTCTTTTTGGCTTTGACAAAGTGTACCTCATCTGAATTTATTATCTACCTATAGTACTCCAGAGTAAATAACCTCATTGGGAGGTATTTAAGTAGTTTGTATGGGGCCAACTCACAACCATAAATCCTGATTTCAGTGTGGTTTTGGTACAAGTACCAATCCCCTACTTTGGATTGTTTTGATAGTTGAAAGATCCTCGTTATATCTGAATTGATTCTTGGAGGAGAGCTGCCTATCAGCATTGTCACAATGGGATGTACAAATAGGTCTATGAAGTTTGTATATGAATATGGGGAGTAATATTTATGGAACAATGGAGTCCAGAAAATTACTCATCTAGGGTGACCTTTTGTGTGAAGCTTTTGGAGAGTAAAGGGGAACTTATCTGCTTGGTAGTATAAGAAAAGGTGAAAGGAATACTAGAAGACTCACTCATTACTCATCCTAAGGAATTGGTCATGCATCCTATCAGCTATAAACTTAGCATAATCATAAATAATAGCAGGAGGTTGTCTTGGAGTGTATATGGACATGAAAGCATGGATGATTTCATCTATATACTCACTGGTGGTATAACCTAGGACACTGGATATCATTGCTACAATGTCTTGACCAAATGGGGAAAATATGGTATACACATATGGAGGGGGTTCTTTAGGGTTATACTTTTCTTCTACAATGAAGGTTTGGATTATTTGGGCTAATCTAGTAGAGCAGAGCTTGGGAAATAAGTCCAACATATCTCCAATGGAGAGGGGAGTCAAGTTTTGGCCAGGCTAGATTTGTAGCATTTCATTGATTTATTTAGTAGTGATGGTGAAAAGTATGATTTGGTTAGGAGACATCATTGCTCTTTGAATGGGGATATAATTTGCATGGCAGTAATGGACAATTTCTGGGAAAATGTGAACTTCAAGGAATTGGTACCTGGGAAAAATGGACTCCCAAAAACCAATTTTATCAGCATGGTTCAGGTACTGGTCTCTGTATCGGCAATATAGTTTCAGAGGGGATTCATGGACAAAGGTGTCCTTTATCTGGAAATCCTTATCAGTTAGGGGGAGGTGGTCTAGGGGTAAATGAGCAGTGGAAATAGGTCTCACATCCATGGCAATTGGGGTAGGAATTCTCAATTCTTATGGATTTGAGAATGGGGGGGGGGGGTGTGTTTTTCAGTCTTTTAGGGCAATGGTGGTTTAGTACAGAGTAGGCTTAAGTCACTTGATTTTATTTAATTAATTTTTCACTTTAACTAATAAAACTCAGTAACTGGTTCTGAAATTGATAGGCTTTCCAGTGAATTATGGCTTAAATACCTGGAATTTAAGGAAAACTAGCTCTGAACAGGTCGGCTGGCAATTATGAATGGTAGAAAAGGCTTTGTGTAGGCTGGAAGGTGAACTGGGTGCTCTGTGGCGTCTTTAGGGTGCAATTGGACGTAGGTTGACAGCTTCGACATTCACAGGTGTGTGCATGAAGTCTTACAATTGAAAAAACGATAAAAACAAATGATTTGGGGATGTTTGGCTTTATGCACGAAAGTCAATTTTGGTGGGTATGGGTGAATAGTGGTCATTTATCATGTAGCGGGGTGAACATTAGCTATTTTGGCATGTAGCGAGTGAGCGGTAAGTGGTTTTCGTCGCACTACATTTGGGTGTTCAGTGGTATTGTGAGGAGGCCACCCAATTCCATACATTGAGCAACACGTAGCATTGGGGGCCCGACAGAAAACAACTCTTTTCAGACGGGTAATGTTCAGATGTTGGGCCCGCCCGAAATGGCTAAGGGTCGTTAGATGTGAAGGGGAGCGATCATACAGTGATCGGGCAGGGAATTTACATGGAGGGTAGTGGGGGGCCCGGTGGGTGATTAAGTGTGGCGGTTTTTTGGATTAATGAGGGATTAAAGCGGGGTTACGGCGTCGGGGTCATTAGCAGAGGGATTAATTGGGTTTTCAGGTTTTTCGTAGAAAAATTATAGATTATATAATTAAACTAGGGTATAGGACTAGTTAATATTGCGGGATTTAAATATATACGGGAAAAGGGTTTTTGTTTGGAATTTAATAAATAAAATTAGTAATTAATAAAATGAGCAGAAAGGGGCACAGTACCCTAAGTATGTGATATTTCATGTTTTAATGTTTTTTCGATAATAACATAAAAAAATTAGGATTAAGTGTTTATGTAGGTTTTTAATATGAATATGATTTATGTGGGGGAATAAATACTTTTCCTAGGTAAAAGTACTTTAACCTTAGGAAAAGAGTATTATTAGGGAAAATGAATGAGAGTAAGGGGGGGATGAATTTTTATGAGGGGGTTTTAGTACTTATTGCCTATAAGTCATTGAGTTGAGGGTCCGATCCCTCCAAAAGTCAGAGAAATGCTCTGAGCCTCATTGACTTAGGGTTTTTAAGTACTTTGAACTTTATTGTGGGAAATTAGTTAAGTAAAAGGTGAAATGAATGAGGGAAGTTAATTAATTGACTTTGATATCCATTTGCATGCTTGATTTCCCATTCACATGTGGAAATTTTATGATGAGGATAATAAATATGCTTTTGTCTAATCAATCATCATACTTCTACAACCTTTCCTCTACTTACCCTTCTACTCATCCTACCATTTTTACTTCTCTTTATTATGGTGCATTTGAGCTAGCAAACTCTTATCAAACATTTTTCTTTCTCTTTACAATAGTAGAATAATTAAATCTAACCTTATTATATGCAAGGGATCAGATTAAACAGTTGAGCTCCTTTTATTTACTCTACCTATCTTATTATTTGCCAATATTTATTTGGCCTGTTTTTTGTTCTCTATCTATCAACATGAAATTTAAAACATGAAATAGCCAAGTTTAAACATTTTGACTATCATGGATTATTGTGGCAAAGATTACAAACTACACACAATCATTTGTTATGCACAAAAGGTAAATAGTAGTGGCATTTTGGCTTGGTCACTTTCATGGTCTTTTTCTTTTCTTGGGGTTCATACTTTTCATCTTTTTTGACCTTTTTGTTCTTTTTGTCCTTTAATTATTCTTTTAGGACATAATCTCTTTACATTTTTTAATTTTTTGAATATGGAAAACATTTGTAGAAAGAAAAGGTATGTACATATTACAGGTTTAATCTCAGACATTCAAAACTATGACTCTTATTGGTATAGGACCTAAAAACTGCCATGTCACACCTTTTGTGCCCCACCAACGTTGTTAAAGTTTCAAACTTATAATATGCCTTTCACTTTAATTCCACCATGTTTAAATTAAATCCAAAGTAAATTTTTAGCCATATGTAACATTTCGTGCAACAAACATGATACTTTAGACTTGCTTTTGACTTGGCATATTGGATTTGACTTGTCCCTATTGTGGTGGGCCCCACATGGTTGCCACATCATCTTTTGCTTCTCCGCATAGTTACCATTTCAAAATTTGAATTATTTTGACTTTGGAAAAATTTATAAATTTTTCCAATTATTCATTTTTTTGAATTTTTTCCTCAGTTTTGCTACTGTCATTTGAAAAATTAGCTTTTGAGGGACTATAAGTCATTTTTTGACCCCCAAAGTGGGTCCCGGGATAATGTTGGGTCTTTGAGGATGAATTTCAAGTATTCACACACCCCAGACATTTCCTAAGGCCGCTTATTTATACCATTACGTAGAAAATAACTAAAAAATCTTGTTTTGCGGGAAATGTTTAATTATTAAAAAATCCTACTTAGACCTAGCCAAATTCCACGAATTTTTTGTGTGTGATCTAGTATGGTAATATACATCGACTCTAGACACTAATATGTTTTAGGGGCTCAGCCTTTAAACCATCAACCCGGATTTTGGGTAAAAAGTGAGTGAAAAAACCCAAAAAATTATCCACTTTTGAAAAAGAAGGGATAATTAACCAGATAAAAAAACACTCCAAGGTGTACTTGTTTGCTGATTGAGCCCCAACATCCTAGGTTTGTTATAGACTCAAAATCTCATCATCACTAGTATCACTTATTACAATTCTCTGCATGGTGTGGAATCTGGGTATAAGAAAGATGTTGAGAAGATAGAAGTAGAGTACTTTGTTCACTAATGATATCTGATGGTACAAGTGTCCTTTGGATCATCCTTGGGCATGGAGTCTTCATATAATCATCATGTGCCTCTCCAGTGGTCAACATTTGGCTCCATATGGAGATGAATTCTAGATACAAAGTGATAGTGTGCAAGAACCTGGAATCTGCATCAACCGACAAAAGACATATATCAACAGTATCCATTCAAAATATCATCAAATGAAATAAAGTACATAAACAAATAAATGGAAATTTATTCTACGAGCATAAATGACAATTTATTCATGAAATAAAACTAATTAAACAAAAATGACACAAGATAAGGTTAGGAATATTATACAAAAATATGCCCCATGGCATAAGAGATTTTCTTTGTAGAACAATTTGAGCAATTGACTGTTCACAGGTAATTCGTGTGGTTCTCCATCCATAGTGCTCAAATGGTAGGAATTATGTCTAGCTGCTTCCCTGATAATGTATGGTCCAAGCCACAAGCTTCCAAACTTACCATGATTTCCTAGCTTTTCATTCATGTGATCCCATAGCAAAACCATATCATTGTTAGAAAACATTCTATTCCTAGATGATTTGTCAAAATTTCTTTTTACCTTAGATTGGTTTTTACAACAATTCTCAAAGGCTCTTCTTCTGGTTTCATCCAATTCTATAATTTGGTCAATCCTACATTGCACAACATCTTTATCAGATGTAAAACTTTGTAGCAATGGGTAAGTTGGTAACCTCAGATGTATAGGAAGGGCAACATCCAAGCCATAAACTAACTCAAAGGGACTCTTCCCAGTATAACTCTTCTTGGTTATCCTATCACCTCACAAATCATATTTAGTTTTACCATCCCATGCTCGTTTGTTATCCCCTTCTATCTTCTTGATTATGGTTATCAAATTCTTATTACTAGACTCTGCTAAGCCATTACCCTGAGGATAGTAGTTTGATGAATGGGATAAAACAATGCCATACTTAAAGAAAAACGATGAGAATTCAGTAGAGCTAAACTCCTTGGCATTGTCGATGGTAATCTTGGCAGGGTTACCAAAACGAGTGATAATATTATCTTCAAGAAAATATATCACTACTTTTTCAGTGGCATGTTTTGTAGGGATGACCTCTACCCATTTAGTAAAATAATAAGTGGCAGTTATAATCCATGAGTATCCATTACTCAAATTTTCATTAAATTTCCCTATAAAATCTAGTCCCCAATGTTGAAAGGGAGCCTCCACGACCACCTCCTGAAGAGGCAAAGAAGCTAACTTTTGCTTCCCAGTGAATAGTTGACAAGCTTGGCAACCTCTAACATACTTGTGCACATCAGCAAAAATGGAAGGCAAAAAATAACCAACTCTCGAGATTTTGTGGGTAGTAGTCTTAGCAACATAATTCCCTCCACAAAATCCTGAATGAAACTCAAATAGAAGCTTTTTGGCTTCAACTTCATCGACACACCTAAGTATTACCTCCTTCGGATTTCTCCAACCCAGACCATCCTTCATAATGAAATACTTAGTTTTTTTTAGCCTTAATGCTCTTCTCTTAGGCCAAATAAATGGTTAGGACATGAAAATTTTTGCAAATAATAAATAATGTCTTTATACCATTCAAGTTGACCCAATCTTTGAAGTTTTGATGAAGTTAATTCCAAATCATTTTGAAAAAACATTCTTATCACTTTCTCATTTCCTTTAGTGAATATTTTGGCCAATCCCTAGCCTTGCACAAGCTTGGCAGGTCTAATATCCAAATCATACTCTTGAATCTTCGAGACCCACCTAGCTCAAGTTCCTAAGCAATCCGCTTAGACTAAAATATCCTTTACAACAGAGTCGGGAACAAATGCAGTTATCCTATAATACCCCACATAAACTCTGAACTGTTTAAGAGACTTGACTAAAGCATAATCTTGTTTCTCCATGGTGCTATACTTCAACTCAGACCCTTGAAGGGACCTACTCATAAAAGCAATAGGTTGTGCATGCCCTTCATTATTATTTGAAGCAACACACTAACAATAGTATCTTCGGATGCAAAAGAGAAAATAAAAAATTCCTTTGAATAATCAGGGCTTACTAGAACAGGTTCTTTGACAATAGAATCATTTATTTGCTTAAGACCTTTTCTACGCTCATTTCCCCAAAAAAACTTAACAACTTTCTTTAAGAGGGTTTGGATGGGTTTGGCAATATCAACAGAATTTGGAATGAATCTTTTAAGAAAATCAATCTTTCCTAAGAAGGATTGAAGGGTTTTAATACTATGAGGCAAAGGAGTTTTTTGAATAGCCTCAAATCTTTCAGGGTCAATCTTGATCCCATCCTTTGAAATGATGTGACCAAGAAACTTCCCTTAATTCACTCCAAAAACAAATTTAGTAGGATTTAAGGATATTCCATACTCTCTACACCTATCAAAAATTTTCCTTAGGTGGCATATATGGGAAATTCCATTTTTAGAAAAAATAGTTAAATCATCTTGATAGATCTCAATAAATTTCCAAATTAGACCCTTAAAGGCATATTCCATAGCCCTTTGAAAAGTTGCTCCAGCATTCATTTATCCAAAAGGCATCCTAAAATATTCCAAAGTACCCCATGGTGTGGTAAATGTTGTTTTATGTCTATCCTCCTCCTTCACCAAGACTTGGTTGGATCCTAAAAATGCATCTAACAAAAACATCATTCTAGATCCTGTTACCCTTTGCAATAATATTTCCATATTAGGTAAAGGGTAATTATCTTTTTTACAAGCTAAATTAAGATTTCGAAAATCTACACATAGCCTGATTGATCCATTCTTCTTCCTTACAATAACCAAGTTTGAACACCATATGGAATGCCTAGTGTGAGCAATAATACCGGCCTGAAGCATCTTTTGCAATTCCTTTTGCACCAAGGGGGCTAACTTAGGATTGATCTTCCTATGTTTCTGCCTAAAGGGTTTGGCATTTTCATCCTTGAGAGGGATAGTATGTTCGATAGCATCTTCCCTAGAACCTTTCAACTCATTATATGAAAAAGCCAAAACATATCTATATTCATGAAGTAAATTTATCAAATTCTTCCTTTCTTTCTCATTGGTACCCTTGCCTATTTTAATAATCTTTGGGTCATGAGGGGTACCAATATTCACTGCAATGAATTCTCCTGGGTCAACTTTCTTATCATATTTTCTCTTTGATGTATCATGTTTGTCAAACACTTGCTCCAAGGCTACATGTTCCCTAGGAGTGGGAATTTTCACCACATTACACTCCTCATAATCACATCCTTCCTCTTTATAGCCAACCTTAAATTCAGAAAATTCCTCCATGTTCTTTAGAAAATGAACCAGCTGGCTTTCATCATTAAAAGTTTTCCAATGCTCTAGATTATCAAAAACGAATGGCCTAAAGATAATCTCCATCTTAATTTTATCATCCACCAAGCTCTCTCTAAGTTGTAATGTAGATGCAACAACAACCAGCTCATCAGCTTGTTTATTTCCTTCCCTATGAATTGCTTCAAGGTCTAATGCATCAAAATATTCCATATTATCCCAAACAACATTTCAATACTTCTTTAATCTATCATTCTTGCATGCAAATTGATTCTTAGTTTTAAGAATGACTATATCAGAATCCCCCTTGACACTAAGAAACTTTATCCTCAAGTGTTTTTCCAACTCAAGACTCAACAACAGAGCCTCATACTCTGCTACATTGTTGGTTGCATCGAAATCCAATCTATAGGGAAACTTGAATATGTGACCAAGAGGGGAGGTAAGGACAATTCCAAAACCCTTACCATACCTAGAATGTGCACTATCAAAATTCATGTGTCAAACTCCATATTTCTTACAAGCCACCTCCTTCTCTAAAGGAGGAAAAGAATTAGCAGGATAACATAGTTTCCCAAGTTATCAGATTCATATGCAATTTCAATATGAGGCTCCTTGGGATTTTCTATATGAGACTTTCTCTCCAATTCCCTATCCAATCTAACCATGATGCCATCACTATTAGGGATGGTAGCATAATCCATTTGCAAACTATCCCCGATATCAGCTCCCCACTTTCTAGACAATAACATACCCCAAGCATCAGGCACATCAATCACCATAATATCCATGGTGATCATGATGTCAGGATGTATAGCTAAGTGGACTTGAAGTTATTTTATCAAACCACACACTTCAATGATCTTTGAATCCATTGCACAAATGTTGTGGTGGGGTCTAAGAATCCTCAAATTTAATTGATTCATGGCTTTCTTAGTCATGACACAAGATGATGCCCCAGAGTCAAACATACAATTGTGTAAAAGCATTCCATTGACCAACATAGCGATGAAAAAAGGTTGGTGGTATCTGTTATCTCTACACATATCACTACTTTGGAGAGTGATAGGGGCATACTCATATATATCCTTAGAAAAATTAGACATTTCTTTTCCATTGGGATCATCAATGGATTTCAACAATTTATATCTTCGGGGTGGAATCTTCATGATTTCAGTGACATGAACTAAAATCTCAGCATTATTAATCCATCCTCCCAAGTCAATATTCAACTTTGATGTGGGTGGAGTGGAAGTTTTACTATGATTTTTTTCTTTATTCTTTCCCCTTTCCTTATCCTTGGCTATCTCTAAAATCCGAGTTGATGAAGGCTCTCTCCATATAATTCAGTGATCCTATCCAAATATTCAAAATTATTTATACTATAGGAGGATGGAAACTTTTTATTTACCTTCTGACTACTCTTTATAGCTCCCATCCAATTTTCCAAGGACAAATGATGCTCTTTTCCAACTACATTGACCTGCTCACTTGTTCCCACCATATCTCCTTCTAGGATCCTTCTTGCATAAGGACAAGTGAGTTCATCATGTATTTCATCACAAGGTCTACATTAAGGAATGGAATCATCAACTAAGTTTGTAGACTCGAGTGGATTAGGTGGCCTATGGTCATTGGGAGGTCCTCTCTTTTTCCATCTATAATTTTCTCTATTTGGGAATCTCCCACCTTGATTTCTTTCCATGGCCACTAATCGATTTTGGATAGCATTCATTTGACTGGTGTGATTTGCCTCTATACTCTTGATGAGTTGGGTTAACTCCTTAATAGGATCATGTGTAGTCTCTCTTTTGGCCTGGCCTTTGGAATCATTCAGTTTCGATGGCCCTCTAGTGAAACCAGGAAGTTCAAAGTTTCTTGATTGCTTTCTAGCCTTTTCCATTTTTAAGGCTTCATTTTGAGCTACACCTAAATTCACAGGCTCCTTCCTCCTCAACTCATAAGCAATGTCAACACCAAAGGCATCGAGATATGAGCATAAAATAAATTCATCAAGAGGTTTAACTGTAGTAGGCATGCTTTTTACTAATCCATTGAATCTCTTATTAAACTCCTCCATGGTTTCATTCTCATTTTTCTTCATATTGCTAATGGATTTGATAAAATTCCTATTTCCTTTATTCTCTCCAAAATGATCTAAAAATACAGTTAGAATGGCTTGTAAAGATTCATATGAGTTAGCAGGTTGCTCAATGAGCCAATCAAGAGCATCCTCTTCTAAAGACAAAACAAAAAGTCTCATCTTCACATCCTCATAATTAGCAGTATTACACCATTTAAAGATACAAACATTGAAGTTTTTCACATGTGATGTAGCACTAATGGGATTGTTACCTTGAAAGGAAGGCAACTTTTCAATAGCCTTGTTAGGGATATTGTGAGGATAGGATAGACATTTATGTTAGTGAAGTCACAAGGAGTAAAAATATCATTCATGATGCTAGTCTCTATTTGTTCTTATAAAAGCAAATGAATATCAGAAATAGCCTCTTTCCCAAGACTAGCAAGAGCTCTACTACGAGAAAGTCTATTCAACCTCTCGCTAAAAACCCTTTAAGGATTAGGAGAGGGGCTAACTAGACCACTTGAATTTCTCCTAGTAGAGACTCTTGCAAAATTTGGATTGAGTGGAGTCGCCACTTGAGCAAGAATCTAAATCTAAAGCTCAAAAATGCTAAAACCAAAAGGTTAGTTGATTTCTTAGGTACAAGAAAGCATGTCCCTTGCAATGGCGCCAAAAATGTTGACCCTGCCGCCTACACCTACTACAAGTCAATGAGAAAAGCCTTCAACCACACAAGGTGTGGTTGGTGGTAGGGAACTCAGAGAAGGGGTTGTCACACTGAATCCCTTCTCTCTCCGTTTAAGTTATCTCCTAGGATAGATAAGGGGGGTGGTCCCTAATGAAAAGTTAAGTTAAAAAGAGATGTGTGTTTCTAGGAGAATTGTTAGAGTTAAATAGCTTTTATTTTTTTTAAGATTTATAAGAAAAAACTGATATGAGCAATAACCATCATAAGATAAGCATGAAATACATAAACAACCAATGTCTTCCAAGTATTTTCTCTTTAAGAAATGAAATTGCATTTTCCTTAAAACAAAAGTAGAATGCTAAAAAAATTGAAAGCAAAGAAATTATGAAATGGAGACAAAGATGACATGAAAGAGTCAAAATGATAATATTCAGTTAGTGTACAAGAACTTAGATCAAGACATGCAAGTATAAATCCATACTTATCTAGTTAAAGCAATGCTCTAGATGGCAAATAAAATCCTTGAAAGCACAACATATTGATCATGAAAAATATTTAATTTAAATTTATGTGATCTTAATAGGCTAGAGGAAAGGAAGCTCCCTCTTTCAAAATCATTTGATGAGATCCTTGAGGTAAACTGATTGGGTCCTTATATTCTTGATCTTGGGAGTTAGTTCGTCTATTGGAGATCTACCCCATGCCCAAGTAAATCCTTCAATCAAATCTAAAGATCTCTACACACTTGGAAAACGATGTCAGAAATCATAAGGGATTAGATTATACAATGGAGGAGATGGCTTGAGATTTCACCAAAAATCTTCTAGTGCTCCTATTCCTAGAGTATTTCTCTAACCCAAAAAACATACAAGATAGCTTGCATATGTTAATCCAAACAAGTGGGAAAATGATAACTAGCATAATCCAACATACATGTAGAATGTAAAGCACAACAATTGAAATAACATCACCTCAAGAAATGGAAGGAGAACACCAACATAATAATACCCCAAAGTCTCTTTTATTATATGAAAGATGAATACAAAATCCAACAGAGTCTTCGCAAGCCCAACAGCTCGTTCTATTTGATACAATATGAGAGCTCAAGACTCATATAAATAAGCAAATCGGAGATGGTCTTAAGGAAAATTCCAATGACAAGTGTAGATGGATTGACAATCCCAATGTGTTTCCAAACTACTATAGGTGGCATAAAAAATGGGCAGTGTATCCCTTTGTTGGCCTATGTGTGCATCTTATTTTGACAAGTGTGAAATATGTGGAAATGAATGGGAGCAATATCCCACTAAATTAACCATAAATCAAATACAACGATCATGTGCCCCACATGTACCAAATCAATCCAAATCAAATCTGTGTGTTATCATCAACATATGGCTGCCTCTAACTACTACGTATAGGCTATAGTTGACTGTTGCGTGTAGGTTGGCAAGTATGGCTTGCGTGTGAGTTGGACTGAGCTTTGAAAACAGGTTGCGTATCTTCTTAGTGGAGTCAACTACAAATTGTTCCAATGAATAGGGGACAAGCTTTTGTCCTATGTGTCAGAGTTGTCCCAACTAAATATGATATCAAAATGAGCTTCGTACCTTTTTAATGGACTACCAATTGAGTGGAGTTTAATGGGGAAGAAGTGGGAGACAAGGTATGTCCAATGTGGCAGTCTTGTCCCCACTTTCCTTTTACAAATCCATAAATTGATTTTAAGTGCCTTTTTGATAATTCGTGGGCTTCCTTCATTGATTTGTTGACTTCAGTTCCAATGTGGCTGCCATGTCACACCTTTTGTCCCCCACTAACTTTGTTAAAGTTTCAACTTTATAATATGCTTTGTACTTTAATTCCACCATGTTTAAATTAAATCCAAAGTAAATTTTTAGCCATACATAGCATTTCATGCAACCAACGTGATACTTTAGACTTGCTTTTGACTTGACATATTGACTTTGACTTGTACCTTTTGTGGTGGGCCCTACATGGCTGCCACATCATCTCTTGCTTCTTCATAAAGTTTCCATGTCAAAATTTGACTTATTTTGACTTTGGAAAAATTTATAAATTTTTCCAATTATTCATTTTTTTGAATTTTTTCCTCATTTTTGCTAATGTCATTTGAAAAATCAGCTTTTGAGTGACTATAAGTCATTTTTTGACCCCCCAAGTGGCTCTTAGGATAATGTTGGACCTCAGAGGATGAATTTAGAGTAGTCACATGCCCCAGAAATTTCCTAAGGCTTCTTATTTATACCATTACATACAAAATAATTTAAAAAATCCCATTTTGCGGAAAATTTTTAATAATTAAATATTCCTACTTAGACATAGCCAAATTGCACAAATTGTTTTATATGATCTAGTAGGAATTTTTTGTTGATCGAGTCCCAACATCCTAGGCCTGTTACATACTCAAAATATCATCATTACTAGTATCACTTATTACAATTCCCTGCAGGGTGTGGAATCTAGGTACAAGAAAGATGATGAGAAGATAGAAGTAGAGTAAAACAAATCTATTGGTTGATGATATTTGATGGTATAAGCGTCCTTTGGATCATCCTTGGGCATGGAGTCTTCATATAATCATCAGGTTCCACTCCAGTGGTCAACAGGTCCATCATCTGAGGGGTTTGGATCGAATAGATATGTCATGGGAGCTTTCAGTTGGGATATATTTGCCCAATAATGCTTCTAGATTTCACTTTTTATTTTTACTTTTCTTTAATTCACCCATGCGGTCTATAGTGGCAGACATAGCATATTTTTGCATTGTTCTTGGGGATAGGTACAACTAATACGCATAAACTTCTAGTAAAAGTGTGCAAGTCATACTTAAAAAGGTATACAAGCTATTTTCCCAAAATTCTCATCTTCTTCAATGGGTTTTTGATTGTTTAACCTCTAAGGGAGTTCAACGAAACACGTTCACGGATGGCAAAAAATCCATTTATATCGATGAAGTGTCATGGTGAAAAAAATTATGTGTAATAGATTGCCCCCTAAAGTGTGAAGTCTAAAAAATAAGTTTTAAAGATTGAAGTGCTTTATCATGCCAAAGATCGGATTAGAGACAATGGTCGGAAACCTACAAGAAACATTCAAGGTTTACAATACAAATATATATAATCATCACTGAGGTAGGCATTCTCATACTCAAAGTAAAACTAACTCAATGAACAAGTACTAAAAAAATGCAAGAATCATATCAGTAATGGACATAATATGGGCACAACCATCCATTATGAATTTGTCTATATGATCATGAATATAAAACTCCTCGCAACCTGGATTGATGAAACGAGGTCCAAGGTCTTTATTTCCATCTCTTGATCCATAGTACGAATCTATCCATGTGAGTGAATGTCTCGAAGTTGAACATGGTAGAAACCACTAGATTACCAATCAATGATACATTAACAAGTGCGAGGGAAAAAACCAATAATGACAATGGTTCTCAAGGTAATTCCGGTACAATCTATGAAGTGTGAATAAGTGATTTGAAGTTGAACACTCATAGAATCGTTTGATCAAAGGGAAATGATGAGAACCTATCGTCAAAGAGAGAAATGTGCCATTAAGAAATGCAGGCCTCAAGGTACTGAATGTTTCTAGATCAGCTTCTTATATAATGAGTTAAATTCAATAGGAAGCGACCTGCAGCAGGAAAGTCTATGACATGAAACACAATGTCAATTTTTGGAAATAGTTTACAAGTACTGACTCAGGGAACATGATTGAAGGTTAAAATTTGCAAAGGAACATGAACTAAGGTTGAAATTCTCTTGAACACATAATGACATGAAAATTGACTTGACAACATTTGACTCAATGATAATACTCAAAACTAGTTAAAGAATTTCAATGAGGTTCAATTAACTGCAAGACGAATGGATTTCCAAACCCATACATAAATGTGACGCACTGTCATGTTCAAGAGTGACATATTGCCTTTATGATGAATGTAAAATGAACACCTTTTCCCAATTCCCCCCCACCATTAGTAGAAAGTACCTCTTTATTTTTTACAAGCTTGAGAAGGATAACATATGATTGTCCTATAAGCTCATCCTTTAGACGAGTCCATCCTAGTATTTTTAACGAACCCTAAGAAGGAGTGGTTTGGTCTCATTATGCTTAATGAGTCATGTACTGTTTAATTTTTACAAGTCCAATAAAGGAGTAATTCAAAGTCGTTTTATCTTAAGAGTCTTAAAAATACTCAAAAAGGAAACTAATTCAATTCTTTTACCATAAAATGTTAACAAGCCCAAAGAAAGTAAAGCTCGGCGTTTTTCAGTTTTAGGGAGTCAGAAGAAAAACATAAGAAATATTCATCATGTTCTCATAAATTTAGTCTCTCGAGCCCGAAAAAAGGATAAAATAATGCATTAGAGAACTCTGTTGACCATAATCAATCAATGTATACCTTTTTCGTAAATAGTCCAGTTTAATTTGTAAAAGGGGTAAACTTATACTGAGTGGATGATTGTTCATTTACTTTTATGAGCTCAAATAATCAAGTGCTTGACAATATTTTCATGTTTTAAGAGTCTAAAAAGGGCTTAAAAGACAACTCCATGGTTTCACTTTTCGTAATTTTTTAAGAGCATGAAAAGTGATAAAACTCTGCTTGTAGTCAAAATGACCCATTTTCAAATTGTACCCTGTTCTACACATCAAACTCAAATAAATTATCATAACTGCTCAATATTTGGGTAAAAACAGTGAAATGTTTTACTTTTAAAAGGTCCTAGATATAAAAATGATATTTTGATCACCTAAAAAACTTATAAAAGTTGAAAAATAATTCTATTTTCACCATTTGTTTTTTACCACATTGGAGAGCAAAAAGAGGGCTTTTTACCACTGAATTTCTGAAGCTGATTCTGAGAAAACCAATTGGCGAAGTCAACAATCATTTTCTTCAGGTAACAGATCTCTTCATTATCTCCATTTTCATCTGTTTATTTTTCATTTTTAGGCATTCATGTGATTTTTTTGGGAGGGTTCCATTTTCAAAAATTCACTCTCGGCCTTGTGCAGGAACTCTCCATCGGGTTCGCGTAGGCCAATAATTTTTTGTATAATAAAATATGCTTTCTGCGTGAAAGCACTCCCGAGTATCCGCATAGTTGCACTCTGTTTCCAAAAAGGCAGTCGTGTAGGCGCCGAGGGATTTTGAAAAACATGGAAATTCCACCCCAAAAATTCCACAATTGGTTATAATAATTGTTTTAACTCCTTCTAACTGTCATTTCAGGACTATTTGATGATTCAATCATGGAATGGATGGAAAGAGAACACGAAGCCCAAGATTCAGCTATTTTGGATGATCCTGCCACTATGAAAGCTTTAAGAAAGTGCAACCTCTACAAGTAATGGATAATTCCATGGATGAAAGCTCAGGTAGAACTCATGACATGGTTGATGCAGACATGGGATGTCCAGGATGAAGGCTTTTTGATTGGGGATCATTGTGTCACTATTGATGTCAATGATATATACTTTTTGACTGGGCTCTCCCATAGAGGAGTTGATATTTCTTTGTTCGAGTGGAGGCAGGGTGGAGACACTACTATTGGATACCTGTGATATTTCTGTGGGAATGCACAACTCATAGATGGCAAAATTGATATCAAGACTATTGGGGACCTGAATTTAAGGACGATTGCTTTCTCGATTAGAAACTTGTATGGTAATGTAGCCCTTCACTTGGCCATAGATGCAACTATTGTGGAGTGTTGGGAGTCCACATTTTTTAACTGGTGCGAGGCAATGATTATCAACATGAAAGGACAATTGGCAAAAGTAAAGAATGGGAAATTGAAGAACTTCTGTTATGGTTCCATTTTGATTTCTTTTTCTCTAGAGAGGATTCCAATCCTCAGGCCACAGTAGATCCTAGTGGATGAGGTAGGACCTCATGATCCATGGATGCTTAGGTGGGTCTCTCTTATGGATGGTCATGGAAATAATGGTCTAGTGGTACGATATGTCCCTGAGTTTTTTGCATGGTTAAGTCAACAGATCATCTCGATCGAAGAATTTCCATATGCAGGGATGGATTACAGAGGGTGAACTAAGTAAGAATTTCTAATTTTGATTTTTTCTCTAAAAAAATTTAATTTTTATGTGTTTATCATCTTTCAATTGTAATTATTTGAAATGCACATGCAGATGTGGGTTGAGTTCGACTAGAAGGATTGCGGTGTTTTGATAGGCGCGATGACCACCCTATAACAGTTGGAGAACCTAACCCAGAGGTGGCAAAGGCACTGGCAGAGCTAGAGCACAACCTAGAGAGGTTGACTATTGACATCCTAGAGACTAGGACGGATGATTTGCCTCTCTAGTACTAGAGGCATGTGATTGGCGTTCTAGGACCACTCAGACGATTGCTACACCAAGTTACTCACGTTATAGTCTCATATCATGATCATCATCATGCTTAGCTGCTTGGTCTTTTAGGGATACATTTTGTTTTGTGTATTGGCATATTTGGATAATAAATTCCATGTGGCCTTATGTCCTTGGATGGCATAGTTTTTGTAAAATACGCTCTCTACAAACTTTATCTAATGAAAACTACTACTTTTGATTTCAGCTTATTTTATTCAATATGTGGATGAATATTCCTTTTACTTACAAATGTTGCAAATGTATATTTAATAAATGGTTTTCTAATGCAATAGTTAATGTGTTTAAATTTCTTGGAATGTGTTGATATTCAATATAATAAAGCTGCCTTTCCAAAAGACGAACTCGTAAAAACATTCTTAACATTGACAAACTTCTTACTGTGTAGACATTATTTAAATGTAATACTACAAGTTTCGAATCTAACCTAACAATAAAATGTTGAATGCCAAATGAAATGGCATCAGATAATAGTTCAATAACTGCACTATATTTTGTGATGTTATTCGTTATTTGACCAAGGCATGTCCCATGAATGGAAACTAACTCATCGCTGAGTGAATAGATAACCCAAGCTATGGAATACAAATTTTGAGTACTACGATTGGCACCATCATCAAAGCCAATGTAAGTTTGAGGAGATGTCAACATCTGAAAATAAAATGTAAAAGAAGATAAGTAGGAGAAGTAGTAATGGATTGTAAAAAAAGCTAAAACTATTGCACACAAAAATAAAATGTAAATAATGTATAAATCTTCACTAAATATTTATGCATCATATCTCTTTAGGTAAAGGCCATTTATGGGCTTTCCCAAAGAAACGCCATCATAATCAACCATCTCATAAGCTCCTTTATCTAATACACATTTTACAATATAAGGGCCATGCTACATGGGCTTGAATTTACCTACACCTAGTTTATCATGAGCTTGATCATAGACCAAGACTAGGTCACCTTTTGCATATGAACGAGGGTTTATTCTTTGATCAAATTGGGCCTTAACTCATTTTTTATTAGCCTTGCTAGCCAGAGCGGCCTCATGGTGAGTTTCATCTAGACATGTTAAGTGTAAAAAATGCTCTTCCTCTACAGAGGTAGTTGGTAATAATTCAATGGCTAGTTTCAAAGATGGAATTTCAAATTCAATTGGAAAAAATGCCTCCAAACCATAGACAAGTTGGAAGGGAGTAAAACCCATGGATGTTTTTGCAGTAGTATGGTATGCCCATGAGGCTGGGAAAAGCATGGTATGCCTATTTCCTTTATGAATACTAACTATCCATCTGATCATGTTTGTCAAAACTTTATTGACAGCTTCGACTTGTCCATTTTCTTGTGGATAATAAGGTGTAGAGTTATCATGGTGTAGGTCGAGTTGTGTAGATATTTTAGTCATCATAAAGTTAAGAAAATGGTTACCATGGTCCGTAACTACGGCCTGTGGTACACCAAACTGATAAATTACACGATTGAAAATAAAAATTGTTGCAATTTCATTGTTGTCCTTGTATGTAGGCATCACATCGACCCATTTCATAAAATAATCAACTGCAAGAATAATATATCCATGCCCCCGAACCGAGTGAGGGTTACATGTAACGAAATCTATGCCCAATTTTGCAAAAGGACCAACAACTATAATAGAGTGAAGAGGAGATGGGGGTGCTCACATGTTGCGATGATAAACCTCACAATTATGGCATTTTTGAATTGCAATGATGCAATCCTTAAACATAGATGGCCAAAAATAACCAGCGCACAATATCTTTTGAGAAGTGACATACCCAGACATATGACTACCACACGCTCCAGAATTGCAATCATTCAATGCTTTTTTAGCCTCTTGAAGAGTTAAACATTGTCGAAAAATACAATCAGCATCGCAACGATAAATAGTGTCTCCAACAATATTGTATTGTTGGGATTGGTAGTGAATGAAAAGATGATGAGTTCGAGATAAATTTAGCCTAAAAGTTTGGGTTTGAAGATATATAATTATATCTCCATACCAGGGATCAGGCGTACTGATTAGAAAGAGAGATTCATCAGCAAGAGAATCCTCTACGACTGTTTTGATATCAGTATATGGAAAGTCACATAACAACTCAATGAAAACTAATGATTTCTTTGATTTAGATATTTCGAATTCTAAATCAAATTCTTGTAATATAAATATCCATTTTGAGTGTTTTCCCCCTAGTAATTGTTTGGTAAGAAGATACGTCATAGGGTTACAATTTGAAATGACAAGTTTTTTTTGCAAAATTATATAGTGACGAAAGCGTTGAACAACTTGAACAACTTCCAAGGCTAGTTTCTCCACATGTGCATACTTGATCTTAGTTTTGGTGAGATTTAGACTTAGATATTAAATGACATGTTCACTATTAAACTCATCATCCTGTACTAATACCATGCATATGGTGGCATCTGACACAGCTAGGTATAGAAAGTAATCCCAATGATAATTAGGTGCATGCAATAAAGGTGCATGGGTCAACGTGTATTTTAATGCATCAAAATATTTTTCAACAATCTCATCCTGAATCAAAGGAATTCCTTTTTTCAAAAGTGAGGTGAAACCTTGGGTTAGTTCGACATAGTTATGGATGAATCTACACAAAAATGTTTGCTTCCGCATGCAAAATTTAGATTTGACGAAGTGTAGAAGGAGCGGGAAAGCTCATAATTGCCTCTACCTTCAAAGGATCGACACTATTTCTGATACATTTCCTAAACTATTTTTAGATTTAGGATAAAGGTTAGAAATCGCACATTCAGGATCATTGACAATCTCAGGTGAAAATATAGACGAAAAATCATTCTCGATTTTGTCAAGGAAACGTAAGAAAAATGAGCGATGATGGTAATCATCCCATGGTATTTCATCTAATTTCATTACCTCCATAATCCCTTCATCAGTTATAAAGTTTCCATCAAAAGGATCAAGCATTGATATTAGTTCCAAATAAGACAAATAAGAATAATCATCAATGATCGTATTCACACAAGCATTTTCAGATGTTGTTGCATTGGAAAAGGGTTGAACAACCTGATAAGACAATTCAAAAGGGGTAAGAGGCATCTCACTATTGTATAAGGTTAATTCTAACACTAAAAGCACTTTCAAAGGATTAGAAGACTCAGAAGTTCTTGATGTAATCATATTGACTTGGGAAACATTATGAGGAAAACTTGGTGGAGTGAACATGAAAGTTCCCATAAGTGATGAGTCTTTAAGAAGACAAACACCAACATCTTCATACAGAGTAGTTGATTTTCCAACAAAAGGAATGCTACTAGCAAAGTTAGGGTATGAAGTATAATAGGAGAACTAGTTTACTTTTATAATTTTTCCTTTATGAGGAAACATAATCATTCGAAAAAATGAGAAGAACACTGTAGACATGGCATAAGTCCAACTTTGGCCAAGTAAAAGGTTATAATCGAGTTGAGCATCAACAACCTCAACTTCAATTGTAACCGTTTTACCCTCTAATTCTATGGACAGGTTGTTCAAAATTCCATAAGGTCGAAAACCTCTTCCATCAAAGGTATTCAAAGTTGTGGGAGATTGATTGATCGTTGGAGAACCTAAAGCTTTCCAACAAGAAATATACATGATTCATGTAGATGCTCCTTTGTCAATTACTATTTGATAAACTCGTCTGGATTTGACAAAAACTGGTAACTGAATTGCCGGTTGATGTGGCAGCCATGGTACATGATTTTCGAGATAAAAAACAATTATATTGAGTCCTGAGGATCTGTTGTTCCTATATATAATAATAGTAATTTCCTTTGTGTTGGAAAAGTTTGAAGCACTTCGAGAGCCAACATTGTTGAAGGTCACATGGCTAGATCTTCAACATTGATGTAATTCTGAGCAACTCTAGCATGACGATTAAAAGTTAACATTTGAAGAACACCTTTAGTAGGCGATCGAATTACCATATCAGGATTGGGTTTTTCAATATGTAAAGGCTCAAAAGCAAGAGGAGCGGATGTGGAGTTTAGATCAGGTAAACTAGAAACATCTCCATCTACAATAGGACTTTTTGATCCATAGTTTATGGATCTTGTAGCTACCATAATTGTTGAATACGTCATCATGATGTCTGTCGACGTGGAAGAGGAATATGGTATATGGGAACCATCCTATTGTCTGAAGGAGGAAATGGATCCTTCAAAAAAGAAGGAGTAGGTGAACCCTTAACGAATTTAGAAACTTCAGTGTGATGAGGGAACTCCTTGGTGTAATGATATTCATCGCAAATTAAACAAGGATAAATATGTTTCTTCTTTTCATCATATGGTTCTTTCTTGTTTGATTTCTCCTTAAAGGCATTTTTTTCTTTCATTTTACCTTTTCCTTTCTTTTTACCTCCAGATTGCTTGTTCTTGCCAGTAGATGAATCTATAGCATTAATTTCAGAAGTAATTTTAGGAGAAGGGTCTTCTTTGGGTGAATAAGGTAAAGCCAAAATCTGAGTTTTCTTAGAATTTTTCTTGTTAGGCTTAGATTGTTGGCTAACAAAACCAATCACACCATCAGCGATGTGTGCTCCTGTAAAGGCTAGATTGGTTTAACCTGGACGAGGCAGATCTGAAATTTTTTCATACAAAGTGCCATATTGAGTATAAACGAGATCTAAGTACTAGGAACGAGTGATAACTTGTTCTTCAAATACAACACCACCCTTAGTGACATATTTAGTAATAACTAGTAAAATTGATTTTAAGAACCATTCGACCAAAATCTAGTCTGGATTATAAACCTTAACTAAATGACGTCTTCGCTTCCATTCATGAATATGATCTGAAATATGGGTTGACGTTGACTGTTTTAAAGAATTTAAAAGTTCAATACCATTATCATAACGAATGGGTAACTGAAAATGTGTCAAAAAGGTAGTGGCTATGGCATTGAAAGTACTAAAAGAACCTCACAATGACTCAAGATACCACTTGGCTACTGAATCGGTTAAGGTCTATTGGAAAAGACATAATCTAATGGAATCATCGATTAACGAGTTTGACGTGCACCAAAGATGATAAGTCATGAAATGGTTTGATGGGTCTTCTCTCGATTTACCTTCAAATTTTGGAATGCCACTTGGTAACTATATAGGGATTAGCAGCCAAAATGGTAGATAAAAAATGGGATCATTTGTTAACCGAGATAGGTCTGGTAAATCCAAAGTTTCAATAAATGGTAACAAATGGTTAGGATCTTGCTGCAGGTATTGATAACCTTCAGGGATGAGTCCTATTCTTAGAGGAGGATACCCAGGATATCTTGGAATAGCCTAAGAAGTTGGAATTTGCATACCTCCCAGATATCCTAGATGAGCCATACAAAATTGAAGTTGGATATGTACTTGAAATTTATGGCCAATGTAAGGTTGATTCTGGAAAGGAGGACCCTGACACATTTGACACTGGATAAACTATCCTTGAAAGGGTTGATTCTGGAAGGGTTGACTTTGGAAGAATTTATTTTGAAAAGGTTGGCCTTGTAAAGTCCGGCCTTGAAAAAACTAACTCTAGGGTTGACCTTGCAGAACTCGTCCTTGAAACCGTGTTGGAACATATGGTATACTAGACTGCACCATAGGTATTTGGGGTATAGACAAAATCGTAGAAAAAGTTTGTTAAGAAGATACGTGAGGAATATTTTGAGTAGTTGGTTGCACTATTACTTTAGAAGTAATTGGAACAATTACTTGTGATACTCCTGAGATTGGAGTTTGTGGGGAACATGGAACTGGATTTTGAACAGGCATTTGTATAGTAGACTGAACCGGGGTTTTTGGAGAACTCGGTACAGGTTGTTGTAGAGGTTACTGAGCAAGTGTCGATGGATTACCCTGAATAGGTTGTTGGACTTGTATAGGAATGACTTGAATAGGAATTTGTTGAATAGGTTGTCTAACAGGTTGAACAGGTTGATAGATGAGAACTTGAAGAGAAATTGGAAATGGTTGTTGGTTATATGAAGGATTCCAGATTGTATTCATCCCAGGGAACAAAGTACCAACAATGGGTTGAGATACAACAGGTTGACCCAAACCGCCTTGAGGGATCTGACCATAAGGTGGATAATTTATGGTAGGAGGTTTCCCTCCACCTATAGGATAAGATCCAACTAAAGGTTTTCCTCCTTGAGGAGGATATGTTGGTTTCCCCCCAGGCGGGTAATAACTGCTTGTTGGGTTTGTTTACCTACATTACCAAAAATCATGTTTATATACTAATCATATGTCAAACCTTGAAGTGTAGGATCAATTAAACCAGTTGACATATTGAAAGATCGATTTGAGGGAGAATATCCTGAGTATGTCCCAAAAAGAGGTTGATATCTAGGAGGCACTGATGGGACACCATATAAAGTTGATTCTAGAGGAGTAGAAAACATAGAAGTATCTGACAGCATGGCTCTAGAAATCATTCTAGAAAAATAAAAACCTGGTACAGTAGAATAATGAGTAGTGTATCGTGGAATTCATTGACCTAAAAACTTCAAAGGCATAAAATACCAAGGGTCAGGTTGAAAAGAGGAAAAGAGAAGTTCCTAAAAATCAGTTTGTTCACTGGTAAAAGTTGGCATATTAGACGATTCTTCCTCTTCGTCAAAAGCAAGTTCTTCAATACTAATAAGACCAGGAGGTAGACTATCGGTAATAAGGATTTTTACTCGCAGTGATCATGGAGGAGTTGGGGCTAAAACAACTGAAGATGATTTAGTTCCAGAAATATCATACTCAGGCTCTTAGATATCTAGTTCGGTCAATTGAGAGTCTGAAGTTTTGCCAGTATCTGATTTTGATTGAATAAGTTTGGTAACTAGTGGATCACTTACTTCTGAATGTAATTCTAGTGTTTGAGGTGAATCAAATTCAGATTTTGTTACTTTAGGTCCTAGAATAGTAGATGTTTCTGTTTGATTTACTTCAATTCCTATTACATCAGATTCTATAATAATAGAAGTTTAAGGTTCATCTGTAGTCCCAAATCCTTTTGATTTTGAGTTTTCAGTTTTAACCTTTTCTAGATGACTCGGTGTATATTCAGGGGGTTGACCTAGCATTCTACGTGATTGTCTCGGTAATTCAACCACAATGAATTTTTTGAATTAATAATTCACACAATATCAAATTTACACCTAAGGTTCCTATAAAGTGAAAAACAAACAAAGTAACACGTGCTAATAAATCTAGGAATTCAAAACATACAAACTCACCTTTCAAAGAGATCAATAGTTATTAGTTGGTGATGAAAGCCAACGTCGCGGAGATGAAAGTGAAAATCTTTCTAGATACGAGCATTTGGAATCAGTTACCTTGACAACCCGCTTAATGAAACAGTCTGGTGGAAGTAACTTTTCTTATGCCATCTCAAGCAAAGATTACCTTCCAAAAAGTATAAGTGAGTCTAGTCAATGTTTGTTTTAGGTACAAAAGGACCTTCCTTGATGCAGGAGCATCGTGCTTTAGAAAATCGTTGTATATTTGGTTGACTAGGGGGTGTGATGTTTTAATTTATTTATATATTTTTAATAAATTGAGTGGAAAATATGTGTGTGAGCTTTTAATTGTAAATATTCTCAATTATGAGAGAATATGAGTGATGATAGACTTGTAGAGATATCATAGAGATTATAAGGATTAGATGATCCTAGAATAGAGGATTAGTTGAGTTAAAAGTAGAATTAGAGGATTTTTAGGATTTGGATAAGAGATTTTAAGGATCAAGAGATATTGTTGGAGTTTATTAAGGGATATAGAAATTACTTGGGTTCTAATCCATTTGTATAAATTAAGAAGAGCCCATGAGACATGAAGGAGGAGAAGTGTGTGAGTGAGAGTGAAGAATACTAATAGTTCTTATGTAAATATTTTATTAATGAATCATTTTCTGAATTATATATGCACATGATTTGGTATTATCTTATGTTGAGTCTTATTCTTTTCATGTGACCCATGGTTAGCGTTGTTATTGTGAAAAGTTGCAGCAGCGCTGCATCAAAGTAGTATCATAGCAGGTTGAGGGTTGAGTGAAATTATTTGCAGCTAGTTTGAGAAATCGATTGAGACCCTGCGTGTGAGAGCAGGTTGAGAAAGCGAGTAAGGCAGTTAAGGAGGAGGATCATGTGCGTCAGGCGACCGAATGGAAGAATAAACTTGTGCACCCTCTTTAATCTGCAAGGTGATTTAACATTGGACGTAAGGTAACGTCGACTCCATTGTTTTGGAATGGGAGCATACCTACTACTGCACTAGTCACCGCCATAATTTAGTTACAAATAATTCTGCACCAATTTTATTGGAATCCATCACTCTATTCAGAAGAAGGGGTCGCTTGCAGTTTACCTGTGGTAGCTTTTATGCAGTTTGCCTGTGGTAACTATCTATTCCAATATGCAGAAAGACACCATCATTTAGAGAATAACGTTGTATGGAGAGGATAGGTATGAGCAACCTGTGTTAGGCATGAAACAAATGCGGGAAGCAGTGCTGGTATGATAGAAACTCTTACAAACACGAGCGCGTACAATTTATGAAGCGTTTTCTCCAACAACAGATATTCAAGCAACATTCTTTTCGTCCAGTTTGATTTCCACGATTTATCTGCGTTAATATTGAATTTATTAATTCTTGTCCATGTATTATCAATTGAATATCGTAGAAAACTCGAATAGTATTTTGTTTTGGAAGTAGAAGTTACTGGAAATCTGAAGCTATGCTCTGGGAAAACAAAGTTTACTCAGAATTGCATCAAAGTTGGGGCATCATTGCAAAGAAGCAGTAGTAGACGTCGTTGATTTTCATGGAACTGTGTCAAGGTTAAAGCGCATTTCCAAACTTGATTTAGTTATGGAGTCGAATGTTGCGTGAAGGAAGATTTTTATGAAGATTCATAGTTTCAAATGGTGGTCCACTTAACTTACGACATTTATAATGCATAAAAAATCATGAGTGGGAAGAGAGATAGGAGTAATTTATTTCAAGGCGTCTCTTTCTTTTATAAATAAAATTTACTTTTATTAAAAAAACTAAAACGTTTAATAGGATATTAAAACGTTTCCATTTTTCAAAGTTTAAATATATTTATTGTAATTAAGTGGTCCATATTTGAAAGGCTAGGTGGAGAAATGTAAAGTGTTGGATTCAAATCCAGGGCAAAAATCAAATTCAAGTCCAATTGTAAACAGGAAGAGACTTATGAGATCTTTTTAAGTCAAAAAGAGTGGAGGTCAAGTTAAAAGTTTGAGGTCAAAACAAAATTAAGAATCACAGAGTCAAGTCAAAATTTGAGCCTTTGAATGTAATGGGTGCATGATCGATAGAGCCTGACACCTAAAGTCTAGTCAAAGTGTTAGTTGTTGTAGGTGACAATGAACAAGATAAAGTTCACCACAAAAGATGAAGAAAGAGATCGAAGAATTAAAAGTGTGACTTGACATACTAACGAAATGGCTACAAGGAAAAGAGAATGGAGACCAAAGACATGGATAGAGAATGAGGAAACGGGTTAGAAGGAACCTATTGCAAAAGAAATGGAATGCCAAATAGATAAACAAGTTCAGAGAACTTGAACAAATACATATTTCTTTGTTGAAAAAGGAGAGACTCATAGGAATTGAGTCACAACAAAGAGGATTTGTTGAAACCCAGAAAGTCCATTGTAAAAGATTGGTGCTTAAAGCATCAAATGAGGCCGAAAGGTCTTGTATTTTAAAAACTGATAGCTTGTTAGTGGATGCAGGAAATGTTAAAGATGCTGAAGGTGAGCAAATAATTGAAGTTGTTGATAATAATCAAATACTTTCAGATGTCAACATGAGTAATATTGCAGCAGAATTAAAATTTCTAGAAGATTGGTTGGATAATCCAAAGTTAGAATGTGACAATATGCCTTCAAATCAACAAATTTGGCACAGCGGAAGCATAGAGAATAATAATAAAGTTGAAATTGAAGAAATGAATATATTGTTGGAACATGAACATGTGGAAAAAAAATGTCCAAATATGGAACCTGAATGTAATCACGATGAATTGTTATTCCAATCTTGTGAACAACATCAGGAAGAAAGATTGAAAGACTAGTAGCAAAACAGAGTTTGGAATCCTGGAGGTAGCAAGTCATTGAGACTTGTGGTTGTCACATTACTACAGAAAAGTGGCATACCTCATAGACAGGAGTTATGAAATTCTCTTTTCTACATCCAAAGTCTAACACAAGAGCATCCTACTTCAGATCATCATTGTATATTTTGTTGACTAGGGGGTGTGATGTTTTAATTTATTTGTATAATTTTAATAAATTGAGTGGAAAATATGTGTGTGAGGTTTTAATTGTAAATATTCTCAATTATGAGAGAATATGAGTGATGATAGACTTGTAAAGATCTCATAGAGATCTTAGGGATTAGGGGATCCTAGAATAGTGGATTAGTTGAGTTAAAAGTGGAATTAGAGGATTATTAGGATTTGGATGAGAGATGTTAGGGATCAAGAGATATATTGTTGGAGTTTATTAAGGGATCCAAAACCTACTTGGGTTCTAATCCATTTGTATAAATTAAAAGGAGCCCATGAGACATGAAGGGGGAGAAGTGTGTGAGTGGGAGTGAGGAATAGGAATAATTCTTACGTAAATATTTTATTAATGAATCATTTTCTGAATTTTATATGCCATGATTTGGTATTATCTTATGTTTAGTCTTATTCCTTTCGTGTGACCCATGGTTGGAGCTGCTACTGTGAAAAGTTGTAGCAGCGCTGCATCATTCCCTATGTTTTTGCCTTAAGTAGAGAGCTAGGATTATGGTCACTAAGTTTACCAACTACAACAATTTCGCCTAGGGGTATAGTCATAAATTGGACGTACACACAAGGGAAAAGTAACAAATCTCAATCCCCTTGAAAGCTACTCAACGTGGTTAATTGGAGGTTTACTTTCAAGTAACCCCAACTACCTTTTGGAATCGTTGTAATATGTGTAAATCACTCTATCATAGCCAATGAAGTGGGTGCAATCACTTCACCAGATCCAACATGATCTCATACTTAACTCATGTATAAGAAGAGTTTCCCAAGGAAAAACTGAAATAATTGGATTTCTCTCCCTAACTCAAGATTATATTGTTTGTTTGTAGCTTTGGAAAGTTTACTTCCTTCCATATTCCAAAACCCTACACTTAAGCTATTGTAGGTGGTAAGATCCTTAAAAAAATGTAAAATACTAATTGATTTTATTTAAATTTGTGTTATTAAGCTTTTATTTACTCAATAGGTAATGAGAGTGAAACTGATGATATTATGACTCGACTCGAAATTCCAATGCAATTTGCAATCTATTGTTCAATGAAATCCTATATACGAGAAAGTGAGGGTTTCTTTGATTTTTGTTTCAAATAAAAATGCAAAACCCAAAACTTAACTTAAAATTCTTTTCACAAGTAAGCCAATTTCAGTTTGAATGCAATCTAGATGCAAAATAACTAAGATTTCAAATTCTCCTAAAGAATAAACAAACTCAAAACATCCTTTTATCATTGATCACTCGAAATTTTCAAAACACAAAAGAATCAAACAAGAGTTGGAAAAAATGCAATTTTCCTAATAAATGCTTTTAACAAATGATGCCAAAAGTGCAATTATGAAGGAATTAAAAAATGGAAGAAACAAATTCTTTTAATTGTTCAGAAATGACAGCCATTCTTCATAAAACACACTAATTTCTCAGAAACCCTAATTTGCAATTAAACAAAGAATTTCTTCATAAATAAGCAAGATTGATAATAGATTTGGTATATTTGACCGAAAAAGACATGAATACAATAATCTTGAAGACGAGCTATCTATTTTTTATCAGTTAGATAACAAGCCAAACAAAACCTTAACCAATTTTGCAAAAGGGACCAATTTCTCAAAAATACTTCATAAAGCACTCAAAGAAGTTAAAAAATATATTGGACAACTCAAACAAATATGATGACACTTTCGAAAACCAAAATTTAGGCTTTGGGTAGAAGAAAACCTATTTTTTCAAAATTTTCTAGGAACTGCACAGGTAAGCAGTAAAGTAGTGTGCATGCGCAAGTTGCTTAACACACAAATTGCACAGATCTGCACTCTGTTTATGAACAGAAATCGCACAGGTATGGGAAATCTGAGAAAAATAGAAAAAGAAAGCAATCAAACCAAAAGGATCTGAATATCATAAGTTTGCTAAGACTCAGGTCCAGCTAGACAAAGAAGATCGGAAAGCAAAACCAAGAAAAGAGAAGAGAACAATAACGTTCCCTAGTATGGTCGCCAATTTGTTAGGTGGATAAATCCCTCTTGCTCACAAGAGTGATATCCCTAGATCCTAAAGGAAACTAGAAACAAATGGATAATTGAATAGCTCTTTCCCTAAGCTTACTTTGTTTGAATTATGAATATAAAAGACAATGAATAAGCCTCTTACCTATTTTTGAAATGCTTGATGAAGATCCATGTTTGTCTTAGTGTAGCTTCTCAATTCTTGAAAATACCTACAACCATAAACATAAGAAATATCAAAGGCATATGCAACATAACAATTCAAACAAGCTTAATCTAATGATCAAGGAGATTAGAAATTGAAATTGCCTTAAATGAATCTCTAAACAAATACAAACCATTCATAATTTCAGTAAGAAAATACAATAGAAAAATGATTCATTTTTATTAATTCAAGGATAAAGAAGAGCTTTACAACCTTTGCCTTGATGTCATGAGGTTCCTTCCAAATGCCTTCAACCCTTTCCTTAGATGATAAGCTTTCCAATCTCAATCCAACATCATAAGTCTATATTTTCTATCCTCCTCAATTCCTCTACCCTCTAGGCAATTTATAGGCCAAGAGGAAGACTTTTCAGATCCAAAAGAGGAGGATGAGATCCCCTAACTAGGGGATTAGTGTTCCATGAGAAAAGGTGATCAGGTACTCAAAATTAGGCTCAAAATCAAAGTGGCAGAATCTTGATAAACTTAGCTTCAGATTGATATGCTCGTCATCCTGATTCCAACGATGCAAATGACACTCGAACTTGAGCTCATATGAAGAAGTTAGAGCAAGTCAAAGTTCAGGTTTGACTTTGACAAATGGCAGGAGAAGATGACGTGGCAAGACTCTTCAGCGAATGGGGAAGCGACAAGTGGTAGGCCGCCTCTGGCTCCGTATTTCACAAATTGCATATCAGAGGTGGTTTGGAATTAAAGAATTGGCCCCAGAGCAAGCTAGGGTGTGATGCAATAATCACACATCGCAACAAGGAAGACACTAAAGAGTTGGCCCTAGAGAAATTCAGGGCTGCGATGTGATGATCTCAATCGTACATCGTAGAAGGGAAGTGTTACAGAATCGGCCTTGACCGGATCAAGTTTTGATTGCAATATCGCAATTGCATATCACACAATGCAAAGTCCTATTATGTGAATTACCCTGGCTCCGCCGATTGCGATATTTTCTAGATGCGATACAATTATACTTCAGTTGATAGTTCTATCAGGTCCACAACTTATCACAATCACATATCACCCATGCCACATTCACAAACCATAGGACCCACTGGTTCCTGCTGACTACAAATTGCGATGGAGTTGTTGGTGCCAATAATTTATGGTTGCCGTGCGGTGAAATTTTCGCCCATTTACCGCTTTTTGTAGTGAAATTGCAGGATCATGCAGGAAATGGTGCGATATATGGAGTGAAGATTGGAAAAACTAGGGGGGTCATAACTTCTTTAGTTCTGGAAAAAAAAAAAAAAAAAAACCTAGATAGCCATTTTTGGATTCTGGACTTATGGGAGGAGGTTTCAGAGGCATTTGAGCATTGTAAACACATATTTTTACACTTTTGAACATAATAGAGAGGCCCAAGCCATTAGAAGCTGGACCAAGGAGATGTAGCCCATGAGGGTTGAAATCCTTTATCATGTTCCTGTTGTAATGTGTTTTTTTAATGATGCTTTGTACAGGTTTATAATGTTGTTCAGTCTCTTATTTATGTTAAATTTATCATAAAATTAACATAAAAACTTATCATTTCACTTGCAAAAATTCATGAATCCTTAAACACAATGAAAACATTTTTTGTTTTTATCTGAGGAGGATCTTAGCACAACAATCTAATATTCTAATTTGGAATCAGATCTCTAGGTTTTCTTTGTGAAAGAAGGATTTAATTGTTTGCAAGTTTATGTCATGCTTACAAGGTTAAAACTCAATAGAGGAGAAGAGAAGCTGGTTGGAAGCCCTGAAGTTGGGTCAAGGGGAAGGAGAGAAAGGTTGCAACAATATCTGACACCAGTTCAACCTCGAGTTGCAGTTCAGACTCCAGAGATCATGTCTCATGAAATAGAACCTACAAATATGACAGAAGATGAGAAGACATTCATAAAGGCTCTCTTTGATATGACAAAGATGGTAAAGGTCCTCTATGAAGAGAGGAAACCAGGTTGCAAGGGGAAAGTTCCAAACCTCCCAAAGGAGAAGGATCTTCAGGAGGAGGTAATGGAAATGGAGAAAAATCTTTATCCTCTCCACCATCTTATTCATTTTCTTCTTCACAAGCATATTCACCCTCTTCCACTAACACAACCCTTACTCATACTCATCATCATACTTCAAAAGGAACTGGTAAATCGTCTTTTTTAAAGCTTGATATTAAATTTGAGTTGCCCATGTATAATGGTGAAGTGAATGTAGAGAGGCTTAATGATTGGATTATTCAGTTGGAGGTTTATCGCAGGATTCAAAACCTTCAAGACGATGACATAAAAATTTAGTTAGCTTCCTTGAGAATGGAAGGTGCAACACTGGTATGGTGGGAATCAAAGACCCAAGAGGAGATTAAAAAACATGGTAACACTAAAAGAAAAAGGTCATTGGTGCGGGTCATGCCTGTGACGGACCTTTAAGGTCCATCACCAATGTCGCATATGGTGACGGTCTTTAAACAACCGTTGTTGTAAGTGTATATAGTGATGGTCCTTTAAGGTTTGTCACCAAAGCCATTTTCAATCACACTTTTGGTGAGGGTCGTTAAAGGCCTATCACTAATTCTCTCTTTGGTGACGGTTTTGGTGAGGGTCATTAAAGGCACATGACTAATTCTCTCTTGGGTGACACTTCTAGTGACGATATTTTATTGACCGTCACCAATGATCATTTTGGTTCCTTTTGATGATGGTCAATAAATGTTCGTCATCATTGATCATTCCAATGAGTTTTTTATGACGCTTCATGCCTGTGACGGACCTTTAAGATCCATTTCCAATGTCACATATGGTGACGGTCTTTAAAAAAACGTTGTTGTAAGTGTATATAGTGATGGTCCTCTAAGGTTTGTCACCAAAGCCATTTTCAATGACACTTTTGGTGAGGGTCGTTAATGGTCCGTCACTAATTCTCTCTTTGGTGACACTTTTGGTGAGGGTCGTTAAAGGCGCATCACTAATTCTCTCTTTGGTGACACTTCTAGTGACGATCTTATATTGACCCTCATCAATGCTCTTTTTGATTACTTTTAGTGACAGTCAAAAAATGTTAGTCATCATTGATCATTCAATGAGTTTTTGATGATGTTATGTACCTGTTACTATTTTTTGTCAAAATATAACGATTTAAGACCATTGTTGTGGAGTCTTTTTCATTATGTGTCCAAGGTCATAGTGGCTATAATAGTCATTCAATTTGTTAAGAAGTAATTAATGTGTATCATTTCCCTCAAGTCATGAGAATATAGTCTTCCTATGAGTCAACACATGATTCATCTCTATTAGGTTTATTATCTAGCAAATTGTATTTAAATAAAGTTCCACTACTATGTGTAGGAACTATATTATTTAATACATAATCAAGCTCTATCAATTCTATTAATGAGAGAGACCTAGAACTCCTCAACACTCATGGCACACCTTAACAAGCTTTGGAATAATACACTAACATTCCTTGGCACCTCACATGTCTTGGAACATCTTTGTACCTAGAACATATTGCCATGAGTAGGACACACAAGCACATGTTGGCATGCCATAGCATAGCATAGCACTCCCCTATCATGTGTTGGCATTCCCTGTAGTCCCTAGCATGCCCTGGAATTCCTTGGCATAATATTGCATTGACAAACATTAGCACTTGGCACACATTGGCACTTGGCATGTATTGGAACATATTATTAGCGTGCCTAGCATGCCCCTTTTGAAAAAGAAAAAGTCCCAACTTATTAACCCTCTTATGTGTTCATTTCCTTGCATTTTAGCTTGGTTATTCCTTTTGTTTCCTTGAAACCCCTTGACACATATTGGCATACTCTGGCACCTTACACGTCCTAGCATGTCTTAGCACCTGGCATGCCTTGGCACTATTTGGCACATGTTAGCACACTCTAGCACTTCTTGACATTCCCTGATATTCCCTGGCATGCCTTACCCATGCTTATAATACCTTGTCACTCTCTCCTTGGCATGACAACTAGCATTGATTGACACTCCTTGACACACCCTCATATTCATTCACTTCCATGCATTTTGGCCTAGTGCTCCCATGTGTTGTCCTATTACTCCTTAACCCTCCTCAGCATGCATTGGCACTCTCTAGCACACCTTAGCACTCATAAGTGAAGAATGAAACTTGTAACCAATGTTACCAGAGTCAAAATAAACAATAAATCGGTGAAGTAAAAGAGCTAAGTGTTTTAATTGGATTGGGGAAAATTAGGAAAAAATCAGTGAATTATACACATATATTGAATTAAAAAAAAATAAAAAAATTGCAATTATATTCAGTGAAGCCATGTCCATGAAATTAATAAAATCAATAGATGTCCAAAATATCATGAATGAATAAGCATCTCATATATGTTATGAGTCCAAACATGATCCAAAGTACTAAGTCATGACTCCTAACTAGTGACTACATAGAACTATAAGTAACTATTTCTAAAAGTTTACAAACAACTGCATACTAATTAGAAAAAAAATTAGAAACTAAGAGTCTAAGACTCTTAAGAGTGAGAACTAAAAGAAATTTCTTCCACTCCTTTGCTTTCTTGACTCTCAAAGTTCTTCAAGTCATGTAGGCTTAAAAGAGGAGCCTCCTCTAATTGGACCCAATCTGCTGCATTTGTAGTTTACAAATCTATCTCTTTAAGGTCTATTGGTGAATGACCCAAACCTATAATTACCATGAGACATTGAAATGTGAATTTAAGTTTGACTTTGAACTTTAAAGTTTAAACTTTAAATTGCAAATCAGATTATGAAACTTTCAAATTCAAGCTCTGACCTAATATTTTCTTGTTGCAAAGTTCTAGATTGTAATGGAAAAATAAAAGGTCATTTAAGCACTTTTGTGTCAATTGGTTGCGCTTCTTAGAATGTATTCTCTCAAACATGCTCCAATTTCACTCACAACCTGAAGCACTGCATGCTTGGTTTAATATTCGAATGGCGAATCTCTTCAAATCTAGTGTATCACTACAAAAGTTTTGCCACCAAAGACCTAGCAAGTGGCAATGGTTTGTGAGTAGACATACTAAATACTAAGTAGTAAAAACTTAAAAATACAACAAAATTTAATAAAACATTTAACATACAAAATAAAATTTAAACGAATTTAATGAATTGATGAAGCCTTCAAGCCTCAAAGGGTACCTGGCAACATCTTAGAACTTTCTCGTATAACACTGGTATAGGAAAATAATTTAGCTGGTGCTCTATAATCCTATAGTTGGGAAAAGACACGACTTTGAAATTTTGGATCAAGGAAGCACCTTTCCATGCATGTCGTAAGTCCTCTGCGAACCTCCCCATCCTCATTAAATTTTCTCTTATCATAAAAACACTATGGGTTTAAGAAGTACCTAGCAACATGTAAGGGGGAATGCAATTTCCTATCCCAACGTGCATCAATAACATCCCAACGAGGCATATACTTTGCCTGCTCATCCCGATATCTTCTTTTGATGGCCTCGTTTGCAAGATCCATTGCCTCATAAATGTAACCCATAGCGGGTTTGTCACCATCAACCATCCTGAAAGTTCAATCTTTCAAATTTAAATAAATATGAAACATTGAAAATAAAAAGAAGCTTTAAATAAAATTTAAAACTTGAAAAAGTTAAAAGACTTGAAGTACCTGAGAACTCTAATAAGGGACTCCATCACAACAATAATCTCTTCGGTATCTTTTCAGAAAACGTCATTAAACACAAGTGCAACAAGTTCAATGCCTTCAAGGGTCTTAGAATGTTTAGATGCCATCCACTCAAGTCCCAAGAACATCATATTGAGATTTATCTTTTACTCAACCACAAATTACAAAGATATGAAATTTTTTGCAAATCTAGTCACTGCACGTTGAACAATTTCTTTACCTTCAGTGTATATTATCATGGTGTTTAGGACAAAAGTGTGGTTGTATAGGTATTTGGTTATGGATTTTTCCTTCTCCACAACCTCATGTATCCAATGAAGCTTACCATTGTCCTTAAGCATTAAATATATGCAACGGGCAACACAATAGGTCCAAAACATAGTGGGGTGCCTAATCTCAAAAAGTCTACCAGCAGCTATATAATTAGCTACATTGTCGGTGAAAATTTGTACAACATGTTCTTCTCCAACTTCTTGAACGACTTCATCCATCATTTCACAAATAAGTTGTGCAGTCTTAACCTTGTCTGAGGCATCCACTGATTTGAGAAACATTGTATCTGCTGGACAAGATACAAGGAGATTTATTAAAGTTCTATTCCTCTGATCTGTTCATCCATCACTCATGTTGGTGCACCCCGTTTCTACCCATGATGAAGGAAACTCAGATAGCATAAGCATGAAATCTTCAACACTTTCTAATAGCAAATTTGTCCTAATGCTCTCTAATGAAGGGGATTTGAACCTTGGACATGCAAAAACAACTGCATCAATCATGGATTGCCAATAAGGACTTATGGCATAGTGGAAAGGTATGTTAGAATAGTACCAAAAGTTAGCAATGGCCTTCCTTTCCTGACTATGGATATTGTTTTCCAATCAGTGGTATCCAAGGTAGGTTAGGAACCGGGTTTTGTGCGGGGAGAAAAAAAGGTATTTATGTTTGCACCTCCAATGTTGAATGCAGGAGGATTCATTTGGCCTTGAGTTTGACTTGGACTTGGAGGCATGTGTGGGAAATTTGGGAACTGCATTGAGGATTCAATAGAGGGAGATGACAATGGGGTAGTGGAAGAAAAATTGTGAACTCCAGGAGTTCCTATTTTTTTTTTTTTTTTCTTTTGTTTCTTTGCATTATGTTGACTCACCATATCAATGGCCAAGGTTGCTTGGTGTTTGACATTTTCGTCAACGTTTTTGTAGAGACCTATATCATGGCCGGGTATTTGTGCAAGGTGGTACTTGAATCTATAAATGCCTCCACTACATTTCGCATTGAAAAAATTACAAAGGAGCTTGGAGTCTCCAAGAATCTTGTCACAAGAAGCCCAAGCAAAGTCCTTCTCCCACGACATTGTTGTTGTTTTGGACTTGTGTTTAAATTGCGACTTTTGTTTAGATTTGGAGTTATGCCTTCTATGTAATTTGGCTTCTGTAAAAGACAATATATAAATTAAAATTAAACATTCCATATATAACTTCACAAAAAAGAGGGTTGGTTATAAAGGATATGAGGTTTTGTTAAGGATCAAAGAGAATTATGTCTAGCAACACAAGCATATTTCAACCTAATATATCATTATGACCTTGAAACACAATTAGGTATATATGAGGAAACGATACCTAAAGGAAATATTATCAACATATATTGCATTGTAATCTTGAATTTGCAAGTTCGTTTTGCATAAGACAACTGAACCAATACATCAATAATATATTATGGAAGAACAAAAATAACCAAAGTTGTGAATGCATGGTTAAAGCCTTTGGAGTTGGCAAGACATCGACCAAGGAAGGAATGCTTGATGACTTGGCCAGTGGTTCGTATGAAACCATTTCTTAGTGCATTTTAAAAATCTATTTAAGCCCCAATTATAGGGTTGAAAAGTCATAACCAAAGGAATACGCTGAACATTCGATTGTTGAACAATGAAACTTAAAACTTTCCATTGAAAATGACATCGAAACTTAAATATAGTAATATACCTATTATTTAAGCCAGGTGCTAACGTACCTCGATTGTCGAATAGTGAAGTGGCTAAGCCTGAAAGTAACACATGCTAAAGGTGATGTGCGATTGCCAAAGGGTCGGTATGGAGTATGGATAGAGCACATGTTGGCGACTACCTGATATGGAGTCTAGACTTAGGCTCACGCTGGTGGTTCCTCGATATGGAGTCTGGATTATGTAATAATGAGTAGTGATTGATTACTAAAGGTCTCGACGTATGAGTTCCGAGCCTAAGAAATGAGAAATAAATTTTGGAACGACCGATGTTTAGTTTTTAGCAATGCGGCATACCTAAACTTGAAAAACTCGTGCTCCTTGAGTCAAGGCCGAAAATCGAATAAATTGGAATCAATCGCAGGAATCTGCTTTAATTGGCAATTTCAAGTCAAACTTTCATTGGCCACGAGTTAAACTTGGTCAACATGAGTTTGAATCACAAACATTTGGATCAGATCGTTTGGAGAGCGAGCAGATTCCAACTTGTGATTAATCGTGATTGATCGGTGAGTCTTGTTTCACTGCTTGTCGCTGAAATCTGAATTGAAAATATGAGATCTTACAATTGAACCTAAATGTAATTTTTCTGAACTTGAATTGACCCATCGACATCGTTTCTATTTGTGGCTGGGTGCGTCAACGAAAGAGATTCATTTTAAATTAGGTTCATGGAGAAAATACTTTATGGAAGATGTTTGTTTTATGTCAAGGAAGACATAGTAATATTTTTTTTATCAAATTTGAATAACAATAGTATATACTATGTATCTTCGGTATCTCATTATTTTTATCTCCTATAACTCATACAGAAAGTGGGTTAATAGTGGACATGTAGCATCACACTCCACTCCTTTTAATCCAAAGTTCTACATGAAAGCCTTTATGTCACTTGCGCCACAAAGCCTTTTCTGTAGAGTACGGAGTTAACACCTACCTCTGCATGACAAAAGCTACACATACCTTTTGACTTGGTTTTTTCACCTTTTTTCCATTCTTTGTGTGGAGTTGGGGACAACAATTTGCACATACTTTTTTTCCATACCTCTATGCGAGTGTAACTTTTCACATTTTCTTTGCTTCAACCAATATTAAAAGCATTTGTGAGCTTCTTCCAAGGCATGAATACATGCTTCAATCATGGAAATTAGCAAAGTTTCTAAAGCAAAAAATAACCATGGAGTTAACGTTTGCCATTTCAAGTATGTTAGGATTCTATTTAGAGTTTTTTAGAGATAATTATTAATTGGCCCTCTACTTTTCCCTTTTTCTTAATATAAACTACATCTCTTATTACATTTCTAATCAAGACATTTACATCAAATACTATATCAAAGGGCCAAGGACTTTTCATAAATGCTTCCTTGTCCAGTAGAAGAATAAATGGTCAACATGTCAACTTGGCTCCAATTTATTGGGAATTAATAATTCTTCTGAAAAATGACTACTCTTGTTTGAATCTAGAACTATGTTTAAGATTTGAAAATGGATTTTCCTCCAAATTTATGTGGGAAAGGTCCTTATTAAAGGCTTCTCTATATCTCCTCCACTAGAATAAATGGCTTGTACATTGAAAAGTATAGCAGAGCTCCCTTCTGAAAACCTTTATCATCCCATTGTCACCAAGAGCTCCTCCTTTTCTCCAAATTAGACCCAAAACAACATTGAGTACTTAATTATGATCCAACTTGAGAAATTTTGATTGACACTGCAACTCAAGAGATATTCAATTTAAAGTGTGCTAATAGTATTCATCATTCTTTCATTGAATAAGTATATTGTTTTTGAATTTGTCATTTGTGCTTGTAGTATGTGGTACTGACCTTGTTTCACGTGAAAGGGTTTTTATTCTTGGACTATGACAATGCTAGTAAGATTTAGGCCTTTTGTAGTATTTGTACCCCATGATCATTTTTATAAGATGTATGTCATGTGTGGAAAGAAATAAGCATTTAGTTATTACATCCTAAACTAAAGCACTGTTTCTTTTATTAGATGCCATGTAATGTCCTCTACAAATTGAGGATGAATGAGACGTAATATCATATCCATCTCCGTAGGCTATAGTCCTCCATAAAGTGGGGAAAACCCCAAAATACCCATTGTTGGGTAATTTTTGGGGAAAATGGGCTTAAAAACCCAATTTTTGGGTTTGGAGTAAGGTTTACTCAATCACTTAAGAATATGAAACCGCTATGGAAAATCTATAAACAAAGAAGGATTGAATTCATTTTGGATCACCAAGTGTGGATTAATTCATTTGTTCTTGAGCATTCGGTCTGATAGTTTTTGACCCCTTCTATCTCTTGTCAATTTCAATGGTGAAAGATTCCACCCTAGTTGACATTCCCTTATTATCTTTCTATTTGGGCACAAGGGTACAGGGGCTTTGAAAAGTTTTTGGAAGTGATTCCTTCTCAGGAGGGAAAATTCCTCAAAAGACTTGGTCTGGGTTCCTTCCTCTGATTTTAAACTCTAGATTGTATTAATATTTTTCTGGCCTTTTGCATAATTCTGAATTATTATTATTATTATTTTTATTTTTTTTATAATTTTCATCACCTGTTGTCAACCAAATAGCTCTTCATTTTAGTCTCCACTGCTCTTCCCTGATTGATATGATATTTCTTTGATTGAACTCCAATAGTTTGATCCTATCCCTCTTCCCTTCTGTTTCATATCCATCCTCTTCTGGGCTCTCCAACAAGTCTAATTCCTCTCCTATTTGCTTTAGTTCTGATTCTTCTTTGTATTTCTTAATTTTGGCACATTCAATAGTTGTATTTTTCATTCACTTCAGGTTTTCCATGAACAAAAAGATTCTCCCTTATCCTGATCATCTGCTTCTAACCTCCAGGTAGATTTGAACAAATTATTATAAGATTCCTCCTTAAGCTAGGTTGAATTGAATTTAAAGGGGGACCCAAGATTTTTGTTAGGGCCTTTCATTTCTACCGAGATGGGAAGATGGTTTGAGTCTCCTCCTTCCCCCACCCAGTGTCTAAAGACCAGAATCCTAGCTACCACTTCTTCTCTAAGGAGGAAACGGTTTAGCCTCTTAGCCACCCTAGCTTCCCCTGTTCTCCTATTCCTACATGTTCGCCTGGGCTTGATTAAATTGATGTCCATCAATTTTTTGGAACTGATCTTATTCATAAAGAAATCAATTAGGCGATCAACATGTCTTGATCGTCCCCATGTTTCTGAAAGGCCCATAGAGAAATTCAAATCCCCCCTATAACCAAATTCAGATTCTCCATGAATGATTTTGAGAACAAATTTTTCCAGTAAATCACCCTGTCCTGACAGGGCCCATAAATGTTTAGAATTAGAAGATTGGTGCAAAGCTCTAGAGAGTAAACCTCAACACCTAGAACCTGATAAACTCCCCATGTGGTAAGAACCTTCAACCTTCCTTCTTTCACTCATGTAGCCAAACCCCCGAATCTGCCTTTAACATCCAATGACTAAAAATCCCACCCAGATAAAATTTTGTCTAAAGCTATACTAATATCCTCACCCGATCCATGGGTTTCTTGCAATAGAAGCACATCTAAATTATAGGAACTTATGAGAGCCTTCAAGGGTAGATTTTTAGGGGTGCTAGCTTACCCTCTACAACTGAAGGACAAAATGATCATTTAGAACCAAGGGAGGGGTTCTGTGCTACTCTAAGCACCCCTGAAATGGATAGTTATTTCCTGTTGGCTATGTCTATCTTTTCTCTTAACTGAGCCTTCGAAATGTTTATCTTCCTTCCTTTGGTTTTTCGAGGTCCAATCGGTATAGGTTGTGACCCCAGCCCCCCCATCGCATCCCGAGGGATGATTTTCTTTTCACGAGGTCTAAGGTTATAATGGGGCTTCACTAAATAGGCACAGGGAATACAAAAAGTCTCGACACTAGACCCAAGACATGCCTGGGATTTTTTTAGCATGTGTTAGCACTTCCTAGCATTCCTTGAACACCTTGGCACTCTCTGGTTGTCATGCCCTCATAGATAGCCTTATTTTTTGCGACTTGGGAACCCAACCAAGTCATTGAAAAAATAATGTTGTCCCTAGCCCAAAGTCTCCCTTTGTCTAAAACTTCTTTGTCCATCCCCTTATTGAAATTGTAGGCTTACCTTTTTCAATTCCTATTCTGAAATTCTCCTAACACACTTCATCTTTTGGACACCTGGAATTCACTGGCACTCCCTGGAAAATACTCTTATTTGTTTGCTTTCCATGCACTTTGACCTAGTTCTCCTTTGTGAGGCCCTGACACTCCCCAACACTCCTATACATGCATTGATACTGTATGTTATGTGTTAGCATGCATTTTCATTCCTTGGCACACCCTGGCACTCCTTAGCTATCATGCCCTAATCATAGCTACCCTTTTTTTTTTGGACTTAGGAACCAGCCAAGCCCTACCTCGACTACATCATCTTGACCAAGCTGCAAATACTACAACCATACCATGCCTTGTTCACCTAATAATGACCTATACCTCATCTTAGGTTACTCATTTCCAATCTTAACTCATCCAACTTAACAAGTTACCAAGTCAAGGCTCATGTCCAACGATGGCCATAAAACAACTAAGCAAGATAGTTTACATCTTGACATGCCATATCACCTGGCACATCTAATAATCCCTTAGCACTATGTGGCACTTGTTGGCATCCCCTGCATTGCTTGGCATGATTTAGTATCCCTAGCACACCGTACCACTCCTTGACATTCCTTGGCACTCTCTCATGCCTTGGCACTACCTAACATATAACTTTTCCACTCCCTCCTTAGCACATTTGGAACTTGCTTACACTCCCTATCACACACTCTTATTCGTTAATTTCCATGCATTTTGAACTAGTTGTCCCTTATTTTTCTGTCGCACTCCCTAACACTCCTTGGCATACATTTGCACACCTTGGCACTTGGCACATGTTGGCATGTCGCCCTTGCACTCTAGCTTTTCTTGGCACTACCTAGCATACCTTGTCACTCCCTCCTTAACATAACTAGAACTCGCTGTCACTCCTTGTCACACACTCTTATTCATTCATGTCCATGCATTTGAAACTAGCGCTCCCTTGTGTTTCCTTGGCACTCCATAACACACCCTGGCATGCATTGGCACACCTTAACACTTGACACATCTTGGCATGTTTCCTTGGCCTCTAAGATGACTTAACACTACCTAGCATACCTTATCACTCCCTCCTTAGCACACCTAGAACTCACTGACACTTCCTATCACAAACTCTTAATCATTCATTTGCATGCATTATTTTCACCTATTGCTCTCTTGTGTTTCCCTAACACTCCTTAACACTTCCTAGGGCATGTTGGCACACCTTGGCACCTGGCACATCGTGTCTGCATGTCACTTTGGCATGCTAGCATGACTTAGCGCTACCTAGCATACCATGTAACACACTATTATTCATTCATTTCCACGCATTTTGACGTAGTACTCCATTGTGTTTCCTTGGCACTCCCTAACACTCAACACACATTGTCACACCTTGGCACTTGGCACACCTTTGTATGCTTCCCTAGCTCTCTAGAATACCTTGGAACTATCTAGAATATATTTTCACTCCCTCATTAACATGCCTAGAACTCATGAACACTTCATTTCCATCAATTTGAAACTAGTGCTCCCTTGTGTTTCCTTAACACCTGACCCTAACATTCCCTAGGAGGTGTTCACCCCACACCCTGACACTTGCCACACCTTAGCAGGCCTTAACACTTGGCATGTCTTGGCATGCCTAACATGCCTTGGAACTGTCTAGCACGTGTTAGTACTTCCTAGCATTCCCTGGCACACCTTGGCACTCTGTAGCTACCATGCCCTCATAAATAACCTTATTTTTTTTGCGGTTTGGGAACCCAACCAAGGCATTAGAAAAACAATGTTGTGCCCAACCCAATGTTTCCCTTTGTTTGAAACTTCTTTGTCTAGCCCCTTATCACAACCATATGCTTGCCTCCTACGAGTCCTATTATGAACTTCTCCTCGCACACTTCATCCTTGGGACACCTAGAATTTGCTAACATTCCTTGGCACACACTCTTATTCATTCATTTCCATGCATTTTGACCTAGTTCTCCCTTGTGATGCCCTTGTCGAAAAGTGTAACTAGGTTCGTTATTCATAATGACATGTGTAATTGTGTTTTTATGTAATCAATGTAAATAATAAAATAAAATTATTTTTTGTAATGCTTGAATCATGGGTGTCATGATCAAGGAACTTTATTTTTAGTTAAAGCTCCCATTATGAGTTATTAGGTTGGTCATAAAGTCATAAAATTCATAGAGTCAATATCAAAAATCGAAGACCCATTTTGGGCATGTAATCCATTGTAAAAGAAACTTTATTAGCCCTCGAAGACCTTGTCATAAACTCTTATTGATGTCAGCCTAAGGATGCTTCTATAATGTTAAGTTAGCTTACCTATATCACAAGTCGACTTATTTTGATGGACGAAGCACTATATATAGGGCAACTCAGCCTCCATTTGTGGACAAGCAAATTTGGTTAGGTCTAGAATAAGAAGTGTGAAGATAACCAACGAAGAGAAGGAAATGAAGAGCGAAGATTTTGTGTTGTTTATAGGTCTAGTTTATGGATAATACCTCCACATGTGTGAAGGAAGGAAGAACTATCTACTAAATAAAGGGTCAAAGGTCTTGTTGTTGTCTTGGAAGTCGAATCAAGGAAGAAGATAAACAAAGTTACAAGCCAAATTATAATAAGAGGTCATACCATCCAAGCAGAGAAGATAAAGGTTCAAAAGGTTGGTCAACCACATGTGCTAGGGTTTCTGCAGGAGGGCCTAGAACTACATGAGATTTGATCCAAGGAACCGAAATTTGAAGGATAGTCAAGTTATTGAAGGAAGAAGCTTGATCATCGTAGACTAAAGGAAAAAGAATGAATTGAATCAAGGAGGCTTGTGACTTGGCCTTGGAGAGGTCATTGAGTCAAGGGTCTAGGTCACGGTCTTGGTATTCGTCAATTGAAGTCTCTATAAGAAGAAGAATTCGTTTGGGTTTTCCTCTCATGTTGGAGAGGTTTTGGCTTTGGCTGATCACCTATTCGTTATGTATCTTGCCTTTTCATTGTTTATGCATTAGTATTTGTTTGATGAAGAATAAAACTACAATAATCTAAGTAAAGAGAATATCCTAAGCTTAAGAAGGAAAAAACATTCACAAGAATTATGATAATAATAGAAATCACCTAATTATTATGCCCTAGATTTCTCAACAAACTTGGCACTCCTTAACACTCCTCAATATGCATTGACACTATCTAACATGTGTTAGCATGCCTTTTCATTCCTTGGCATGCCTTGACACTCCTTGGCTATCATGGCCTCACATCTACCCTTACTTTTTTTTGGACTTAGGAACCCAACAAAGTCCTTCCTCAACTACAACAACTTGACCAAGCTACGAATACTACAACTAGACTATGCCTTGTTCACCTAAGAATTTACTGTCACTCATCTTAGGCTACTCATGTCCAATTTCAAGTTATCCCGCTTAACAAGTTACAAGTTAGCAAGTCAAGGCTCATGTCCAAGAGTGGCCATAAAATAGCTAAGCAACATAGTTTACATCTTGACATGTCGTAGTACCTTACACATCTAACAATCCATTGGCACTATGTGGCACGTGTTACTGCATTCCTTGGCTTGCTTTGGCACTCCCTAGCACGCCCTACCACTCCCTAACATGCCATGGCACTCTAGCATGCCTTAGCACTACCTAGCATATAACCTTGTCACTCCCTCCTTAACACACCTAAAACTCACTCACACTCCCTATGACACTTTTTTATATATTCATTTCCAAGCATTTTGAACTAGTTCTCCCTTGTGTTTCCATGACACTCCCTAACATTACCTGGCACAGATTGACACACCCTGTCACCTAACACATCTTTGCATGCCACTCTGGCACTCTCTCATTCCTTGGAACTACCTAGCATACCTTGTCACTCCCTTCTTAGAACACCTAAAACTCGCTGACACTCCATGTCATAGTCTTATTCATTCATTTCCATGCATTTGAAACTAGTTCTCCCTTGTGTTTCCCTGGCACTCCCTAACACTCCTTGTCATGCATTAACACACCTTGGCACCTGACACATATTGGCTCTCCCTACATTTTAACATCCCCTACATTCCTTGGCATGCTTTGGCTCTCCCAAGCACACCTTAACACTCCCTGACACACCCTAGCACTCTAACTTAACACTCCCTGACACACCCTTGCACTCTAACATGCCTTGACTGTACCTAGATATATAACATTGTCACTCCCTCCTTAACACACTTGGGACTCACTGTCACTCGATATCACACACTCTTATTCATTCATTTCCATGCATTTTGAACTAGTTCTCCCTTGTGTTTTTGTGGCACTCCCTAACACTCCCTAACATGATATTGGTAAGACCTCTAGAGACACCTATAATACATACTCCTCCTTTGAATCAACATGAAGTTTTTATTATTTCCACTTCCTTTTCATACCCTCTCTTCAACGATATCCTCACAAGAGAGCTTGAGGTTGAATATTACGACAATAAAATGGGGCACACCATATCCTGACAGGGCTTCAAGGGGGTTTCAAGGGAGGGGTATTGAAAATATTTGTTTTATCCCCTACAAACCTTAAGATCTTCTCAACACATAAATTAAATGACAAATTGATAAATTGACCCAAAGATAGATCTCATCGTTCACGGCCAAACCCAAATAGAAAGAATCAAACGATGGATTAAGCATTGGCATTGAGTTTTGGTAAAATCAAGGATCTCCTTTCAAGATTATGACCTTGTTTTTAGCATTCCCAAATGGAAGGTCTAAAACCCACATTAAAGAGGGGAGATTTGCACCTTACCCTTTGCAACCTTTGCCCAAGAAGAATATATCGAATGGAATAGCTTAGATATGTTAGGTATTGCATTTCTAGAGTACCCAAACAATGCTTTGGAGGCCAACTCCCTAACCACAACTAAAATTTATTCCTATTTGAAGAGACAACTTGAACAATCCACCTAAAAATAGACATTTTCAGTTCCTTTGGATTAATTTACAACAAACCTTAACGCCTGTCCTTTATTATTTTCCTCTTCCATTCTCCAACAAAAAATCATTAATCTTATATCATAAACACTTTATATAGGTAAGCATTGTAATCATTTTCCTCAACTCATGGGGTACCTTTACATCTCAACCCATGTAAGTGGACCTAAGTCAATGGCACAACCCATCACACTCTAAGATGGTTTTAGTTGTCTCCTCCAAACTATGGCATAACACACCTTACGATACCAAATGGTTAAGTCATCTTTAACTTGTGGCCTTTTTGCCTTCATGGAACACATTCTAGCTAGTGCTCATTAAACACAATGCACTAACTCCACTAACACACACCAAAAATCCAAGATACCATTAAGATGTGGCATGCACCCAGGTGCTTAGATTACATCACCATAAAATGCACCTTCAACTTTGGATATCCCAAAATAGTAATATCCTAAGCCAATATGGCCTATTTGTTGGATTTGTATAATTTGCTCCTTATAAGATGCTTGCATCTCCTTGGCACTCCATGAAAAATCTACTCTAATGGTCTACTTCCAAGTTTCAACAACTCCTTTTGAAACACGACATAACCATCTATATATGTTGCAACAACCTTGCCAACTTCTTTAGTGGTTCACACATGTATTTCACATTTCTGCTTCATCTTGCAAAGTGGTTGTGCCAAGGAGAAGGTATCAACACTGATCAAGGAATGTTCACTTAGTACTAGTGCCAAGTTTCCTTCATGCCACTTGTCAAATGTCTTAAGTTTACTTCACAAATATTCCACCTCTTCAACCCTTGTTAGAGTCTTCCTAGACATGCACTCTTGCCTCAAGTATAACATAACACTAGCATCCCAAATGTGCATACTCGTTCCATCTGTTAATGCCTTGCTAAAACTGTATTATCACACTGCTTAAAATGAAATGTTCACATCTTAAGGAAAAAAACTATTTTGCTTATGATAACCTAAAATATGCGAGTGACTAGGAGAGGACTCCGTTTTCACAAGATGAAAACAAAGGGTCTTACAACCCCATTCACACAACAATTTGAATTTATTTAACCTAGATAAGGATACATACCCCACCCCTTCCAAATTTATCCTATGATTTTGACTTTTAAGAAACTAGCACTTGTTTTTAACTATTAAATTCACTTACTATATACTCTCCTCTTTTTCTTGCACCCACCTAATATGCAAGAATACATAAATGTTTTCACTACAACCAAGTTAAAATCACTTGTTTCCTTTGAGAGATCTTAAATTATATCCAATAAACTTTAACAACAAAATCATTGTATATAGACCCTCACCTTCAAAAAATTATTATTGTTTTTATTATAGATGCCACTCTGTGATAAATATTTTTAAACATAAACCAAAAAAATATGCAAGAGTAAGAACAGTTAATTTCTCAAATACAACTAAAATTGTATTTATTGTTTTTGGAGAGGGAAAATTTAAACATTGTTTAAAAGACTAAGCGTTAATTCATTCAGTGTGAGGGAAAATTTCAACATTTTCTAAAAAACTAAGCGTTAATGCATTTACGTTTTACGTTTCAGGACTAAGGAGGATTTGTTCATTTTTCAAAAGACAGGAGCTAAAAAGTATGAATTCCGAAATTCCAATACCCTCTGTCAATCTCTCTGGATGTTGATAAACAAGAGGTTGTTGGGTAGGTGACGGTAAAACAGGTAGATGGTCCGAGGTTTTATCTCTCTTCATTCTTGCTCTGAATATTCAAGAACTTCAAAGCAAATACGAAAAACTTTATGGACCTGAGTAACATTTAGCCACCGATGAAAATTGTTGTCTCTTTGCCATTCGTGCTATGGCAACTTCAGCGAGGATGCTTACTAACAGTTTACTATGCTTTCATAGGTGTGATGGGAAATTTATAAGATATTTTGTGGCAATGGACTAGTGTACAGCCAAAGCGGAGCAGAAATCTCAACAAACAGGGGCAAAGATTTGTCGGCTTTTCAGTTTTTAGGATGTTGCTAATTTGTCCCTGAACTTCGATGCTTTAAAATTATCAGTATAACCTTATTCTTACAGCAGAAAATGGCATTGCCTAGGGGAACATGCGATGCACGATTCCCAACGGACGATATGCATGTTTGAAATTTTTATTCTATATTTCAACTTTTATTTTCAAATGCCACAAATGAGACCATCACAAATTTTATAATCTTGAGAACTCGGTATCGAACCCCCACTATCGGCTCTTCAGTGTATTAATGGTACCAAGGTATGTTCCATTTGTAACTTCAATGCATTTTCACCCCACATTTGGTCTTCCACATAGAGAATACACACACGTTAGGTTTTTGATTCAAAATCCATTGTTTTTTTTGCAGCCACGTTTATATGTTTACTCTTAAATCTCTATCTGGAAGTCTCTCTGTGTCTGAAATTGCTCTGTCTAGCTCCCTATTGCAATCACTGAATAACCTCTTGACATTCCTATTTTTAACTTGATGGAGTTGACATAAGTACTAATATGAAATTCTATAAAAGGAAATTGATATAGCTTTAAAAAATCTCCATGAAAATCCTAAAATCTATTCATGAAATGGTCTCTACACTTGTCTACATATTGAAGTGCAACCATTCATTGGCTTGACATTGATCATGAAAACCTAGACTAAATAAAAAGTATTCTGTGTTTTTACCATGGATGAAATGCATTTAATTTTTGAACATTTTTTTAAGTAAATTTCATATTTACATAACAAGTGGTCATTTATTTCCTCTGTTTTCTAGGTTTGGGATGCAATAGGAATTGAACATTGAGGTCCTAGTGGGTCCCTTATTGAAGAATTTGCTTTAGCTACAACATAAATTTTAACTCAATTCTTTGACTCTTTCAATGGTTATTCTGAGGGCTTTTGTACGAGGAAATTGTTTGTTTTTGGTAATCATATAAGAAGTAAAAATAATAATTTGTATGCTTACAATAATGAAGTTTAAATGGGTATTCTCTAGAAAAAGATAGTTGATATCATTAGAAACTAGCAGTATGTTCTATATTATTTCTGGTCACACAACTTGTCTAATCAAATCCACACAAGATCCTAGAACCATACATTTTAACATCCCTTTGTGCCGTAGAGGAATATTGGTAGTGTATTCCTTTCTGACTATTGTTAGGATGGCTCTAGTTTCCACTAGCATCTCCTAATGCAATGATCAATGTAACAATAGGGTAGATTAAGATTTTTGTTATATGAATGGTATATTGTGGGGGAAATCACACAAAAGGTTTGATTTTCATTCCTATCATAGACACCTTCAAATATGCATTTCCCTCCAAGCAAGTATTTATCTCAATTATAACATATGTTTTTAACTCCTTGAAGATGCACTCAAGAAATATACTCTACCCAACAATGTCATTAATTGGTCTAATATCAAAATTGGTCTATTACTTCTATAATTGTAAGGTCTTTGGTTTGCACCCTAGGATCATAAGAGTACTCATTATCCCCGCCCACCATCACAAACATGCCAATGTTGACCCTGACAATATCCTCTGGAGAGTAGCCTAAAAGGATTGGGCTGTGCTATCCGATGGGGAGAAGTTAGGAACCTTGTTCCTCTTATAACATCCAAGTTTGATGAATCTGCTAGGGAGGGGCAAAAACCTGGTGATGAACATCTGTTGCCATTAGCCATGCTGAGAATAAGGAAAGGTAGTAGTTCCTCTACATTGGGTGTAAGGATGGTAAGAAGAGATGGCCCCATGATCTCTTGTATTGGGAGGCATCGTGCCACGAATCTCTTATTATCCATGTCCTTGACACCAATATCAGCCATATGCTTAATGCATCAGGTGGTTGAGATGGCATGAAAGGAGGAGGTAATTAACCTAGTTGACCGTGAATTCCATGTAAGGCTCTTTATCTAAAAGTAGTTGTCTCCAAATATATAGGGCTAGGCATATATGGTGTGGGTAACAAAAGAAGGTAGCAAGGGACCTACTAAAGTCTCTTTCTAAGTGGTGAAATCTTCTTGGATCTAGCAATATATGGAGTATCAAAAAGTGAAGTGATACATGCAAATATTGCTGCTACCATTCTTTGGCATATATATAGTTTTTTCTGATTATAATCCTGAGGGTGTGTTGATTGCTAGGTTGTCTTGCAGAGAGTGAGAGTATATGAATGCAACGGTTAAGTAGGGATAGTTTTCATTTTGTTGTTGTTTGTATATGTTATTGCTTATGGTCAAAATTTATGTTGTTAGTGGTGCTATTACCGACCTATTCAATAGATTCAACAGGCTTCCAACCAGGTTGTAGCACCTTCCATGAATGTACCTTCTGTGCAACCTGTAGATTGATGAATCACTATTCATGGTATAAATTTTTGTGGGTGGCTGGTCCTTTCAACAAATTGTAATACCACTTGGCATCTCAAGTAGATGAAGCAAGTTAGGAAGTTCTGTATGTATTTGTGGCCACCATTTAGGTAGAATGGTCAAAATAATTGCTGATGTGATGGATGCACATTGAGATATTGATGTGCATCCTGAATTTTAAAACTAACAGCCCCTAAACAACACTCAAGCCAGAACACCCTTGTTGACATTCATGTTTTTCAAGCACAGAAGTCTGTCCATCAATGTCGAGATTGCATTTAACCACAACTATTTGATCTATACTGATCATATTCATATGCATTCGACCAGATCAAATTCGTATGCAACTTCTTCATAAACATTGCTACCTTCATCCTAGCTTCAGGAAACACTGGTGGAAAGGTATAGATTTTTTTGAGTAGCAGTGGAATGCTATGAGACCGTACTTTCCATACACAATATGGATCCATCTGAAACTTATTGAGCACCATCCACAGACATCTTTAATGACACTCACCATGTACATCCAGATAAGGTTAGTTCAATTCCAGCATTATTCATTTATGGCTAGATGAACAAAATCTATATTAGGGAAAGTAGCATTTTTCTCATGTACATGTGCATCTGAGCAAACTGTTAGTAGAGCCAATAACATATTTTATTTGAATGGTTATCCAACTAGGACAATTTAGTGAGCTAAATTTATTAGATTCCACAATTTTGGCACCTCTGCAATTACCAAGTTCAGGCATTGTAACTTTTTGACAGTTTCCAATAGGCTAGCCTCTCAACAATCTACTTCTAAAAAAATTGATACATGTGCCAACTCTTTCCCAGTTGATCATGTAATGGAAGTCTTCATTTAACACAAAATGATGATATTGATTTCAAGTAGCTAAAATCATTCCTTCCTATTCTATTGCTTACCACTTAACAATTTCTGGAACTTGGCATTGAATTTTATTCATTTCTGGTCCAGTCTAGTCTACCCAGATGGTATATGTTTTCTTCATATTACTTTCTTGCTATTGGAGATCTATCTCTGGAAATGGAAACTCCAATTCCAATAGACATACCAGTTGTTGTAATATTGTAAACCATTTTGTATATGTTGTTTAACATACTCAGTAGGAGTATAAAAATGATGTAGCAATAATTACAAACATTCTGGCCAATGACCACTATCTCTCCAGTCTGCCTATGTATCTCCAGCTTGTAAACACTGCCAATGTTCTTGATATCTACAATGGTTTTTGTGGCAGGGTAATCATATGCATTATTGGGCTTAGGGACTTTTGGCTCAATTACTACAAATTGAATTAAGTCCCTCTTAACATCCCAGGTTGTGAGGAGTTTGGCTTGGCCTTTGCTCTGATTTTTGACCTTAGTACATAGTTCTTTCTGCAGATGCATGGATTCTTTTCCTTTTTTAGCATATTCTCAAAATATATCACTTTGTTCAAGAGGAGGAGGCTCTTGCTGAATCCTTGAGGTAGTAGGCTATGTTTGTACTAATGCAATGGAGGACAATTGATCTATTTTTTTGAGGAGATGCCATTTCTAAGACTCTTCTTGCTTAGCCTTCTCGCTAGTTTCCCCTGCCTTAGCAATTGAAATGACTTCACTGATTGGCCTTTTTTCCCCTCTCTTCTGATACGCTATCCCTTTGGAGGCTGTAGTGGTGGATGTTGTAGGTTTTTTCTTCAAATAATAAGCAGGCAAAGCCTACTGTACTTGTTCCCAAGAATCCAATTTCACTGCTTCTTCCAAAACTTCATCTACCTAATGCTTGTATGCTGATATTTCTCATCCTGCTTATCATCCCATGAGGATCATACCTCAAGCTAATTCCCTTCTGAAGGTCTAATGAACTCAACATGTTATCTACATAAAATGAAGCAGTCCTTTTCCTCACTATGAAAGGACCCACCTCCTGTGGTACCTGGAATGTTATTGAGCTCTTATTTTTGACAAAATGGACCTAATCATAGTCCATTCTTTGCATGATGAATTCTAGTGATAAAATTGTCATTGTATGGAATGCGAGGAGGAGGTATGGTTGTGTTTCTAAACCATAATTATTGTGTAGCCCTTAAATCAAAGAGGTAGCAGTCTTCTTGCACCTGCCAGAGCATTAGTTCCTATTTTTGGAAATGGACTTCTGGAGCTTGTTTATTGTAAATGAGTGTCTATTCCCAAAGACACCTCACTTCTTAGAGAGCCTGCCATCAAATTACCCAATCCATGAAGAGGAGGAGACTTTCTCATTCGCGCATCCATATCTATAAAACCATTCTTCATACGATCTTGGCTCAATGCAACCAAGGTGTCAAAATCAGGGACTTCTGCATGTCAAGACATAGAATTTGTCACGCACTTTCTTCAAGGTACCTCTGCTTTCATGTTGATAAGGGGTGTTACAAAGAATTGATCTAAAGTGTCATTTCCTTCTTCTCCTAGGAGTTCTTCAAGAATGAAAGCTTCAAGCGTGATGCACCCCTGCAATTTCTTTTACTAGCAGATCTCTGTAGCTTCTTTATAATAGATAATCTATCCAAAGTTTACATCTGTCTTGTTCACAACTTCGTTTGTGAGAAAAGATATACGATTGTCATTGATTTACTGAGGCTACAACATACTGCTACTGTATGTTAATGATATCATACATCATGCCGGACTAAAAAGAAACCATAAATGATGTTGAGTTGTATATGCTGAGAAGCCATACATGGGGTAGTGCTATATTAGGTTTGATTCCATATATAACTGACAAGGTATCCATCACCCATGTGCTGTTGTTCCATTTGTTGCCATATGACATAGGGCAACATTCTAAATTACACCATTGCTGCTAGTGGCTTTCGGCAATCCATTGTTTCTGTTAACACTATCATTTTATATATTCACAACATCCAGTTCTCTTGCTGTCAACCTTCCTTTATCATACTCCTGTATAATCTATTGCGTACAATTCTTGTCAAACTGTCACAGGAATGTTGTCCAATTGTTAATTTCATACAAGAATTTTGTCATGTTTAGATTGACATATGCATTATTGTCCAAAGTTACTTAGTCCAAGAACCTGTCTCTGAAAATAGATCAATGCCATGCAAGGTTTGATGAGATTAAGGTGAGACTATCACCCAAAGTGAATAGTGTGTCTGTCTTTCAGTCAAGGTCAAAGATGTACATTGCTTGTACTAATGAGTTGCATCTGAGTGAATATCTTTCACATATAAAATTTGGTTCTATATGATGCTGCCTATACTTAACACTGCCATCTAGAAAATATACTTCTAAACTGTGGCAAATTCATACAATCTAAGAATATATATCTAGCTCCAGATATAATACATTCACTATACAAATTAAGGTCTTTCACATAGGATTTTCAAATGGCCTGATTTTGTAACTCAGAAATAAGACTTATTCGTTGTTCCAATTGAGAGGACTGAGATTTTAAAACAATTCTGTTTCTTCGGTGGTTCATAAGGTTTACAAGAGGACTGCTTAAAATTTCAGTTTGATAATACTGAGGGTGAATTGGAGCTCAAATAGTTATTGCAGAACTTGCCATCAGGAGTCTTACAACTGTCACAATGTTGTATCATTAATATCTATACTCTATACAAGATTTGGTCATCTTGAGCTACTGGCAGAAAGCTATGCACCTCCAGTCTTCAGTCATGATAAATTAGATTGGTAATTTTGACTTCCTAAAGCAGTATGATCCCTTCAACATATAAATTCATCTCCTGAATTTGCATAGGATGTTTGGTCTATTGTCCAAACTGAAACTTGTGTTGTTCTAGGAATATACGCATAGGGAACAGAGTTTTTAACTTCTACATTCAACAAAATATACCTATCTTCTCTTTAAATAGGAAATAGTTCTCTAGTAATGACATCGTTTCCTTCACATCTAGAAAAGGTAGTTTCTCAACCCTTAATGGAGTGTGCTCAACCAATAGTGAATAGGATTTTTGGGGTGGAATAAAAGATTTTGGGTGCTCATTTATTCTATGTTTAAGTTATTGTGTGGGGTTTTCTAAACCTTCTTGAACCATGAGATGGATGTCACAACAGAAAACATGGGATTTATTGGACATTTTCACCATTCTACCCAGTTAACTTCTGAGACAGTTTCTGGGTAAACGGGGATGCGTTATAAATATCTGAGAGAGGTTATGGTCAATCACAGATTAAGGAACATTAACCTCTTTCAGTTTTCCTACAGGCATCACATATTGGGAGAATCAAATGCATCTTTGAGCCCTAGTTTTCGGGATTCATAATTTTCCTGTTTAACACATATTTTTCAAATGAAAATCTCAGGTAAATAGAGACGAATCAAAAAACTGAGAGAGGTTTTTTCTCAGAACAAGTGGACCTACAAAAACCTCCTCCAACTTTTACACAACTATCATGAGTTAGGAGATATGAGCTCCGAAAGTGACCCCTAGTTTTTAGCGGTCTGGTCCATTTTTCATGGCAGATAGTTCCAAGCTTCAATGTAACTGCTGCTATCTTTGGAAATTTAGTTAGATTTGACCTCCTGAGCCCGGGAGAGAATTATTTCTTATATAATATTAAAATTTTAATGTGTAAAGGGTTGGGTTTGGGTGAATTGTAGCACTGTTCTGAGCTCCTGGAGCTACTGTAATAATTTTCCTTAAATTCAATAAAATTGGGTTTTTCAAGCTTGGATTCAATTTGCAGAGATTCTTGTGATGTATTGGATGGTGTTTGTCTTCTATATGTATGTATTTATTTATTTTCCAGGTCTTTCATATCTATTTAGATGTTTAGATTGAGAAATGTGTCAGAATTCATTCTCACAATGCTCTAATTTCTGCCTTCTAACATCTGTCTGTAAAGTCTTCTGCATGGTTTCAAGGTATTCTACAGCTGAGACCTTGATGCCCTACTGAATGTTTCTCTTTCCATCCCACTGCAATGACAAACCTCTAATTTTGGCACAGTCCATATGTCTATCTTGCCTCTGTTGACGAATTCCAGAGTGGATTTCCCATATTTGTTTTATTTTCAGACCTCTTGAATCCATGCCCAATGGATCCCAAGACTTGTGTTGCAAGGAACCAGATTCAATCATTTTACTTTTTAATCCTTAATCTACCCTCCTGAGTCAAATATAGGTCAGATCTAGTATTTGATCTAGAGAGAGCCCTCTCTTAGGTTGGAAGTGGCTAGTTACCAACCTAGAAGCGATTTGAAATGGCTACCTCTGTGATTCCTCTCCTCAGCCCGGAGGCAATTACAGAGCATTAACCTTGTGCACATATTGTTTTGTGTGCAATGTTACAATAATGCATTGCTTGCTATAAATTCACCATTTTCTTTTGTTGTGCACATACTATCTTATGTGTAGGAACAATAAACTGCTTAAAATAAATAAACTACTTCATGCTTTGCACAACACTCATTAGTATCACATTGCCAAGGGTGAAAGTGAACATGGCACATAAATATTGATTGATTTCATCCCAATCTCTCTATCAGGCCAGGAGTAACTCCAGAAAAACTGATTCATTTATTCCATTAGGCAGCTATCTATTATATACATGAATGTGATCGTTCAGTTCATCTTCTTGATGACTGTTCACATTCAATTCTCCCAATCGCCGAGGATTAGGTGTCAACATTCCCCCCCTTAATTTGAAGGGATGTTGGTGAGTCCATGCATCGTTCTGAATCTTTTAAGCTTTTCTCTTCCAAGCGCTTTGGTGAAGATGTCTGCAATTTTCTCATTTGTGGAACAATGACGGAGTTGGATTGTTTTGGCCTCAACATGATGTCGGATCAGATGATATTTAGTATTGATGTGCTTTGTACGATCATGGAACTTTGGGTTATTGGCCAACTTTATTGCAGAGGTGTTGTTAATCATGAGTGGAGTTGATTGTACTTGTTTTACCTGTAAATCTTCAAGAATTTTTCTGAGCCACACAATTTCTTTCGTTGCTTCAGCTGCTGCCAGGTATTCTGCTTCTATTGTGGAATCTGCTGGAACTGATTGTTTGCGTGATCTCCAAGAGAAAGCTCCTGATCCAAGACTCATAGCATATCCTGAAGTAGATACTCCAGTTTCTTTATCTCCATCGAAGTTTGAATCAGAGTATCCAATCAAGCTGAAGTCGTCCACCTGTGTATACTTGATTCCAAGGTCTTGTCCCTTCAAGTACCTTAGAACTCTTTTTGCAGCAGACCAATGTCCCTCACAAGGCTTTTGCATAAACCTGGAGAGGATTCTAACAGCAAATGAAATGTCTGGTCTGGTAGTGGTGAGGTAGATGAGACTTCCTACAAGTTGTCTATACTTTGTTGCATCCTCAAATTCCTTTCCTTCAATAGATGTGAGCTTTAAGTTTTGTTCCATTGGAGTAGAAAGAGGATTGCACTCTATCATGCAAAATCTGTTTAACAAATCTCCAATGTATTTCTTTTGAGAAAGAAATATGGATTTTGGATGTTGGGTTACTTCAATGCCAAGATAGTAATGAACATAGCCCAAATCAATCATTTCAAAATGTTTTCCTAATTCTTTCTTTATGGATGCAATATAACTTTCATTGTTCCCTGTCATTAAAAGATCATCTACATATACCACAAGATATACAACTGTTTTGCCAACTTTCTTGACAAATAAAGTTGCATCATCAAGATCAAAATGATTTAAGTTGAGTTTCAGAAGATGCTGAGTTAGCTTTTCATACCAGGCTCATGGTGCTTGTTTGAGGCCATACAAGGACTTCACAAGTTTGCATACTTTATGTTCATGTCCTTTCACAGCAAATCCTTCAGGCTGGGACATAAAAACATTTTCTTTTAGATCTCCATTCAAGAAGGCAGTTTTTACACTCCAAAAAGCGGTCGGTTCAAAAAATTTTGGAGAGCTCAGACAGGGAAGTAACTCTTCCGACCGATGGCTCTTATATCCGTGACCCCGTTGCGTAGAGTAAAGGTATTGAGAGCAAATGCGTTAGCTGGTAAAAATTAAACTATAATCCGAGCAGAATAAAAATTAAGACGCCACACCTGTGGATGGAAGATGACATTCGGGTGTTAGCTGGTAAGCCACACCTGTGGATGGATGGAGCAGATGTTGAGGTATTGAGAGCAAAGGCAGAAGATATGGTAGCCAGGGAGGGAAAGGACGGTTCCGTTTTCTACAACTGATGTATTCAACTCAAAGCCACAACACAGGTATCGGAGACTACAGCAAGCTATTATTCGAATAGAAATGCTCCGACCTCCCTCCAGGAGTAGTTTGAATGACTCGCAGACCAAAAGGAGAGTCAAACGAAAAAGCGAAGAGTTTCATATAAGCGGAAGGGGAGACTACGTTACCAGGCATTTCAATTCAGGATACCTGGTTTTCACTCATGACAATGAAACGGAACCACGTCAGGCTTCAACAGAATTTGCAGAGTACATTATGAGCAGCACTGGCGCTACTGCTATCAGCACAACTCCTCCAACTGAGGCAGTGATTTTACTGGTAGTCTTCAGAAAAAGAGTCTTCAGGCAGCGTGCGTTTCATTCATGTATGCAGCTTCAGGTGTGGGACAGAGGAGCAGAAGGAAGGCAGGAGTTACAAGGTTAAAAATAGAACCTGGGACCTGTGCTCTGGTACCATCTGAGGCCAGGAGTAACTCCAGAAAGACTAATGCGTTTATTCAATTGACCAACTATCTAATATATACATGAATGTGATTGTTCAGTTCATCTTCTCGATGACCGTTCACATTCAGTTCCCCAATCACTCAGGATTAGGTGTTAACATGCTTAATCATAACTGTTCTTTCACAGTGTACACAAAACATACCGAGCTGTAATAATTAATCAAAGTAATCATATACTTATTTCTATTAGGATATGGAAGAGGCATGGGGTCACAAAAATCATAATGTATTAGTCCAATTTTTGTACATGTTATGGGAAAAATAAAACTTTCACCCATGGGGCTTATAATATATGGAGTAACAATTTGACCAACTTGAGTGCCAATGTCAAACTACAAAGGTTTTATCTCTAATTCATATTGCACTTAAATTTACCACAAAGTTGGGCACATTGAAATCAGAGCGGTGTGACATATGGTCACTAATATGGGTGCAGGCATACTTTACTCCAAGCATTACATTTCGGGAAGCTAACTTCAAATAAATAGTGACATTGAATCCTTATATTTCAATATATCATTTTGTGATCAAGCTCTACACATGGATGCTAAACACTATCATGTAGTATGATTTCTCAGCCGCACGAAATGGTAAACTAATAAAGGAGATAGTGTTCAATAATTGACATTGTTTGTGTAGTTGGCATTGATGTCAACCAAACTAGTATGGATGCATGTGCTAGCATGACGATTAGGCAAGGCAACATTGGTGTCCACTACGCTAGTTGTGATGACATCAGATGCTAGCATTGATATGCTTGATGTCTCAAGGTTAGGGGGAGCCTTATGGTTGTCATAGTATAATTTTTATTGGAGAAGCCATAAAATTATTGCTATAATGGTTGGGAGTCCTAGAAGTTGGAGGATATTTTGCCTCAAGAGATTAGCTATGATACTCCTAGAGTTACATAATTTGGTTTTTTCTAAGAAATATCTTTCCAATGGTATGTGGAAGTCCGTAAAAGGATCTTTGGATCAAAATTTATTTATACTTGAAGTATGCATGTTGAAGTCCTTAGAAGCAGGATGCATTTAGGAACCTCAAGAGCAGGCCCAATTTTGAAACCTCGAATTTCAGAGAGTCGAAGGCTCGGGACATCGGAAAGGAGGAACCTTGAAAGGCCAAACTATGATAAGGTTGAAATATTGGAGGGATGGAATTTCAAAACCTCAGAGGGCATGATTATCAAAGTAGGGCAAATATCGAAAGTAGGCTAGAGCATGAGAACCTGAGAGATTTTGAGCTTCAGAGGTTCAAAATTTCAGAGGTCATATTCTCTGTCAATTGAAAGGTTAGTATATCAGAATTTCAGGGCCTTATAACTTCTTACAAATTGAATTCTTTTGAAAGTGTCAAGGGTTGTGAGGAGCATATATTATAAAGGAAATCATTGCAAAACCAAACACTGAGGGACCCTTTCTCTCTCCTAAGACAAGACACATGGTAGTAGCTATTTAGCCCTCAGGAGCTGATGGTGGTAGATGATGTTGGCATGACATGGATATATAAAAGACATGTGGGATTCATATTCAACATTTTAGATTGGCTTAATGGAGAAAATATTTGTGATAGGTGTCACCACTATGGAGACGCCACATGGGGTTGAAGATAAGAACATGATGTCATCTTGTAAGCATATCAAAGGTCAAGGATTTTGTAAGTCCACTGTAATTTATTTTTGAGAAAGGTATGATACACGGAGCTTCGATGTTGATTGACACTTGGTTATGGAGACCCAAAGAACTAAGGGTGTAATGAAAAGCTTAACACCTAAGTGCTATGGAGATTCCACAGAGGTATTTCAGAGCTTGGGATTTCGTAACTTCAATCTAATTGAAATTTGAAATAGTTTGATGACATGAGCATCCTATGTTAGTTTTTTCTTGGTCGTGGAAGCCTAATGAATCAAGGGCATAGTAAAGAAAATGTTGAGAGTGCATATGCAAAGAAAACAGACGTCGAGAGACCCTGTTTTGCTATATGAGAGGTCGAGAGAGTTTTTTTTGTTGTGCGAAGCTGAGAAAGAATTTAGAATAGAATACATGTGAGAGCGGAGTATATTCTATGGAGTGTGAGTTGTCTACAAAGATATGAGTGTGAGTGCACTGCAAGGAAGTGGTGATGTGTGCATTAGCATAATGAGAATGGAAGAGTGCGTGTGTGAGTATGTTGTTGTAGAGTGGGTAGAGTGCAGAGAATGTTGTGCATTATTGAACGTTCTTGAGTAGAAATATGAGTTCCAATAGAGTGTGAATATGCCAGAGTATTATGTAGGTGAAAAAGTTATGAGGAGAACAAAGATGATACCAGTAAGTACTTTCCATCTACAGTGAACATTAGTTCCTTATTCGGTGTGGTTTGCAACCTTCATACAAGAAGTTGGTGCTTCCATCTGTAGTGGGTCTCTAAAGAAATATTTGGGGTTGGAGCCTCATGCAAGTTTTTCCTTCCATAAATCCAAGGATATGAAATTTGGTGCTCGCAACAAATCTATGAAGTTGGTTTTTTACATGGTTCTTCTAGTAAGTTGATCAGGTGTCAACAATAGGAGCGAGTTGGTGCTTCGTGCTATTGGTGGCTAGAAAACAATCAAAAGGAGTTGGTGCTTCATGTGAGTGGTGGCTAACAAAAAAATTGATGCAATAGACTAGGTGCTCTTATTTTTACATTAATAACAACAACAATCTTAGGTGGTTTTTTATCGGAAGGGTTTCCACGTTAAACCTTCTTGTATCATGTGTTTGTTACTCATGATGTGTACGATTCTATCAATTGATATGGATGTTGTTATGGGTTGTTAATGGTTTCTCTCATATAATGGATGCCAAATTTTAAAGAGTAAACATAAATTGACATAAAATTTAAAATTAACCTTAATATTGATTCACCACCTCTCTCACTGTTAAAATTGCTTCCAACAATTGCTATCCTATCCATTTTCCTTCAGGAATAGCTTCATTAATGGAAGTTATATCAAAGACAAACAATGAATAATCAATTTTGCTTGCCAGCAGAAGGAGGTCCATTTTTAAATGGATCAAACTATAATCTTTCGAAGATCAGAATGGAAGCCTACTTGATGGTAGTCAATGAAGACTTTTGGTTGTCTGTGACTCTATGGAGTAGAGGAATACAAGTTTGTCTTAAATTATTAACATCTAAAGAGAAAGATGAAAAGAGGAAGAATAAATCAGAAGAAACCAAAGAAGAATGATCCTCTTACTCTTCTAATAGAGTCACCCCTCTATAAGGAAAAAAGGAATCATTAATACTTGAGTTAAGAAAGAGGAATTGAAGAATAAGTTTCCTCTAGCTACGTGCAGCCAAGAGAAAGCGGAAAAATGGGCAAAGAAGAAGCAGTAGAGTACTTCTCCTATCACGACTCGTCCATTGAAGGTTTGGAAGGAGGATGATCTTCTGTTATGAAACCAACTCACAAAAATATAGAAAACATAAATCAACACCTTAGAATTCAGCCTCTTCGAGGGGGAAACCTGCCTTACATTACACAAATGAAAAAATTCTTGGATGATACAAATGAAAAAACCTCCTTTCTATATATAGGAGACTAAGTGGTCACAATATAACCAAGCCAGCCTAACAATAGCAATATAAAGGCACAAAAATAAAAATAGTGGGATTCTATGGAGCATAATAATAACAATAAGGGATACAGTGACAATTATAATGGGGGAATCACTAGTATTATAGGGAACTAACATGCCCCTCTCCTTCAAAAAAGTGTTGTCCTCAATGCTTGTTCAGTTCTAGATGCTTTTGTATAAAAATCTCATCTTCCGATGTGGAATCCTCAACGAGTAAGTTCTTCCACTTGATGAGATACTCTGAAATTGATCGATTTCATAGCTGTCGAGTTCTTGTTTCTTTGACTGATTCAGGTTCCAATATGATTTTTCCTTCATCATCAACTTCTGAAAATATTGTTTGAACTGGAACCTTCTCACCTATAACCTTGATTAAGAATGAAACATGGAAAAGAGGGTGTGCTCGGGAAGCTGTAGGAAGCTCAAATTTGTACGGCATAGTACATACCTTTTGCAACACCTTGTACGAACCATAATACTTTGGTGATAATTTATTATCCTTATTAGCTTGCTTGAGGGGCATTTATTTATATGGTTGTATCCATAGGAATACCCAATCACCTACATCAAAACTTTTTTCACTGCGATGTTGATCTGCCTGCAGTTTCATTATATTCTACGCCAAGGTGAGGTTATCCTTTAAGAGTTGGACAACTTGTTGTTGATGATCGATGTGATATTCCACTGCTTGAACCTCAGAACTTTCTCTTAAATATGATTTGATGGATGGTGGATGATATCCATAAAGTGCCATAAATGGGGTAATTTTTGTTTTAGTATGGAAGGAAGTGTTATACCACCATTCAGCTAGAGGAAACCATTATACCCATTGTGTATGTTTATCAGATAAAAAGAAACTAAGATATCCTTCCAAACATTTTTTTACTATATTAGTTTTCCCATCAGATTGAGGATGATAAGATGAGCTATGACCTAACTGAGTACCAAGACAAGAAAATAATTATGTCCAAAAATTTCCAGTGAAAATGGGATCTCTGTCATTTACAATAGTCTTTGGGTTTCCATGTAGCTTTTGAATTGTTTCCATAGATGCAGTAGAAACTGTACTGGCCTTAAATGGATGAGATTAAGCACAAAAGTGTGCATACTTGGTAAGTTTGTCAACTACCACCATGATAACAATCTTTCCTTCGGACTTGGGTAAACCTATGATAAAATCCATTGAAACCTCCTCCAAACACTGGCTTAGAATTGATAAAGGTTGTAATAGTCCTCGGGTCTTAATTGTTTCAACTTTATTTTGTTGGGAAACAAAACATTCCGCCACAAAATTTTGAATATCCAATTTAAGGCCATCCCAAAAAAAATCCTTCTTAACCCTGTGGTAGGTTTTACAAAATCCTGAGTGCCCTCCTAAGGGAGAGTTGTGCAATTCCCTAAGAATCTTTTGTTTGAGTATGGAATTCTTACATAAGTATAATCGATCCTTGTACCATAAAAAATCATTTTTACAGCTAAATGTATTAGATGTAGTGGGATCTTATTGTATCTTGTGAATGAGTGCCCACATGTCCTCGCCATTCTTCCATTCATCCATTGCTTCGTTTATCCAATCTGGCTGGATAGAAATGGCGCAAAAAAATGCTTCCACGTCCCCATCCTTCTTGAGAGTGCATCTGCACTGACATTTTTCTTCCCTTTTCTGTAGATGATTTCAAAGGCATAGCCCAACATCTTTTTGACCCATTTTTTCTACTCTTCTGAAGTTAATATTTGTTATAAAAATTATTTAAGACTATCATGATCTGTTTTTACCTTAAAGTGTCTTCCCATTAGGTAGGGTTACCATTTCTTAAGTGCATGTATTATTTTCATCATTTTGCTTCTCATAAATAATTTCGTTTGATTAAAAAACTTTCAAAAGGAATGGGTCTTTCTTCTTGTATTAAAACATCACCAATTCCATTTCCTGAGGCATCACATTGCACAATAAAGGTTTTTGTGAAGTCCAGTGTAGCTAATATTAGTTCTTGGCACATTGCCTCTTTAAGGTGTTCAAAGTACTTTGTTGCTTCTGGAGTCCGTGAGAATGCATCTTTCTTCTGGAGCCCATAATTTGTTGAAATTTGGTACCGGAGGACAGGTGGTTCCCTTAGGCTTTGATCTTTGGCCTAGGAAAAAGTGTCCAAAAGATTTTAATTTTTCTCCTAAAGTGACTTTATAATTTTTTATAAAGTTAAAATCTAATTT
>APFE030592455.1:21228-44816 GCA_000404065.3 Pinus taeda | reverse complement strand
CTTTGAATTCCTTCAAAATAAATTTTCAAACCAATCTTAAGCAAAAATTTAAAAGAATCTACACATCTTTTTTTCACTTTGTAGGAGCTCGATATTGCCTCTGACATATATTTGTACTTTCAAATCATCCAGTTCTGAAATTCAACCTATGGTAACCCTCTATGTCCTCTTTCTAATGCCACCAGTCTAATCCAAATTGGATTCTCCAAGGAAGAGTTATGCGAAATCTCCCACAATGACCTGATTATACACTAGTTCAGTAGAGTGAAATTGTACGACATGCCACGAGTCACTGTTTCGACCTTTGGCTCTGAAGAATATATAGAAGAAAACACAGTCTGTCCTCTTTCTGTACCTTCTTATGAAATTTCAATCCAATGCTCAGAGAAAAAGTTATGATGAGTTTCCCTAGGTCACCTGTTTGGAATGTAATTCAGGAGTCTGCAAAAAGACCAACTTCCTCAGATCATATCTCCGCAAATATAAAACAAAAAGCTCTGAAATTTGGACCCAAGATTCAGCATGATGTCTTCTCAAATGGGTTTTTTTTAGCTTCTGAAACATCGCAGAAAAATAGTGAGAGCAAAAATTCCACAATGACCTGTTTGGAGCAGTGAAACCCTAGAATCCAAAGCTCTCATACCGAATTTTATGAAACGAGCTCAAGAAAAGATAGAAAAGATAGATCAACGCCTTAAAATTCAGTCTCTTCGAGGGGGAAACCTCTTTTACATTACATAAATGAACAATTCTTTGATGATTTAAATGAAAAAACCTCCCTTCTATACATAGGAGTCTAAGGCCAATATAACCCAATCGATCTAACAATAATAATATAAATCCACAAAAATAACAATAGAGGGATTCTATGGGGCAGAGTAATAACAATATGGGGGCAATAGGGGCACAACAATATTAATAAGGGGTACAACTACAATAGTAATGGGGTAATCACTAGTATTATAGGGACCCAACAACAACCTACACTATGAGACAGAAATATTTTGTCATTTTTGTTGATGATTTCTCATGGAAGTGTTAGATTTTCTTCATGTGGAAGAAATATGAGACATTCTCCAAGTTCGTAGAATTAAAGACACTAATTGAAAAAGAAGCTAGCAATAAGGTGAAGGCTCTGTTGTAGTGGCTGTAATGCCCTCCAAAATTTTGGCTTGTACTTAAATGTTGGAGCCTACTATGGATATTGTGATTGATCATTCCTTACTCACTTATTGGTAAGTTGATGATCTCGAGCTCCCCTTTTTTATCTTAAGAGTCGTTCATGCTTTTATATTTACACAGAAAGTGTCATCTTTAAGCATAGGGGTTATCTCTTGTCATGAAAAGGGAGGTTTGTTTTTCTTCAAGGGGAAATCTTTATGAGAATGTGTTGTCCTCACCACATAGACATGTTTCACACTCATTTCACAAACTCTTACACAAGTGTCACCTTTATCCTCCCAAAGTATATCATCAAAGTTGCACTTGCCATAAGTTGCCACAAAGGTTGTTTCATTAAGAGAAGTATGTGTTATATGTTCTGGATGGTCTATGTTCTATTGCTAAGTTTTCAAGTGCGTGATCATAGTCAAGTTTTATCATTGTTCACATTAGTTCCACTGATCCCACACTTAGCCAAATTTCATAGTTTCCTTAGCAACCTAGTCTCATCCAACTTTCCTGAACTACACCCTTCGCATATGTAACCCTCAAGCTTTTCCCTGACCTATTGGAGCTGTGCAATGCATAGAAATCCAAACCTCCCTTAGCATTCAAAATAGTCAGTGGTTTCCTCCAATGTCCTTCCACTAGCGAAAACCCACTATCTCTAGAAACTGTGTAGCTTTTTCCCTTGACTGCCTAGTATGCCTTCCATCTTGAAATTGCGTACATGTGTCCTCCCAAGGCCTCATCCCATAGTAGTGCCTTGCATCATAAAACTGTGTAAATGTGTCCTCGCAGGGCCTCATCTCGCAACAGTGATTACCTGTTGAAACTACACAATTATATCTCTCAAGGGCCACAAAGAAAGATGACATGATAGATGACTCTCAAGGAGATGAGGAGAAAAATAAGAAGACCAAGGAACCCAAGATATGATAGAATATCGAGACCGCATGAAGACTCCATCTAATGCATAACTCTTTAGAGGCTAGTTATGGAAAACAAAGCACATATTTTGAAATACACCTCTTATTGTAGCTTAAAAGTTTTATTATCATTGTCGTATCATTATGTATTTAATGACATGCATTTTTGAAAGAAATGAACATCATTCCATGTGTTTCCTCTACGTGTCTTTCTCCCTTTCACTTGTTTATTACATAGCTTAGAAGATGAAGAATATTACCACTTGTTCATTTAACCTACGAAGGTTGTGACCAACATGATCTTATGACTAACTAGGCATGTTGCAAGGCATCCTAAGAGGGATGAAAGATGTTTGATGAAATGTATATAGTCAGTACACTCCTTTACATTAATCCTTTGCATTAATCATTGCTTTTTATCTTGCATGTATTGTCTTTGCTTGTCAAATTTGGCTACCTATTTCCAGTAGTCTCTTATCTCTTTCATGACAAAGCAAGGGAAGGAATTTCCTTCAACCTGATTTCTTCAAGGATCTTCATAGAAAGTATAGAGCTAAGAGAAGGATATGTGGAATCTCACTATCAAACTCTTGAAAATACTTCGAATGTTCGAATCTATCCAAACGATTAAGCTGCCACTCAACAACATTGTCAATCTTGGAAGACTCAAGAAAGATCACATCTCTAGATACTATAAACTTCTTATTCACTTCATCATAGATATGGTATGCTTTGGAGGTATGAGTACCCAAAGAAGATACATTTGTGACTCCTTGCACTGAGTTTTTTTACCTGTTCCTTAGGTATGAAGACATAACAGGAGGAACTAAAAACCCTTAGATGCCTCACTGAAGAATGTGGCCATACCACATTTCATAGGGAGTCTTGTTTCTAATAGCAAGAGATGTACACCTATTCTTTATATACACAACACATAGAACTACATCAGCCCAAAACCTTATGAACTTAACATGTGAATTATGCCAAGTTCATAGTGAAAGTAATACATTCCAGTGAACTATGTGTTGAAAAATGCAACAAGAAATTCTCAATTTTATTTTTCCTTGATTAAATTGAAAAAAATCGAATTTCCACATCAACAGACAACTTGGATGATGTTAACTTGTGTGACATGGCTTGTGTCACCTAGTTTACTCTGTAAATTTGAGTTGGAGGAGTTAGAGTTCAGTTCTGCATATGCAATTGCTAATTTGTAGCAATAAAGGTCAATTATCTCAAGTTGTTGTCAATTAAACTAGTTCTAACTTTTGGAGGAACTAGCGAAAGGTAATTTAAGCAATGGGACTTCAGTCAAACACATTCATTATCTTGTTAACTGATCAATCAACCCAAAATAGTTGGGCATGCAGAGAAGTCAAGTTCCCTAAGATTGGTGGAGATTCGAAGGAAGTTTTAATTTCTTGTATCTCACACAGTTTCAAGAACTTAGTATAACCATATTGGAGGAGGTAGTTGAGTATGCCCTTCTTGTGAAATTGGAGAGGGAATAATTATTGGTAGCACTAATAACCTACCAAAAATTTGTTTTGCACCACACTTCAATGTTTTGGGTAGGGTTTTTCAGGGTGGATAATTTTTTTTATGCTTTTTCATCATGCACATCCTCACTAAGTATCCTCAGAGGTCTGTAATAGTTCATTTCATGCACGTCCTCACTAAATATGTTTTCAGATGGTTGTACTAGTTCCTTGCAAATTTATGTTTTTCAAGGCTTAACTACTTATGATCTTAGGTGCTCACAACAGTCTGATAGTTTATGGAACTCTCCAAATCACCATTCCTGAAAGGATCCAACAAAATGACTTGAGAGGAACATCAGAAGGGCACACTCTTATTGGAACTAGCCTAGAACTAGTGGAATTTGTTGGTCCCAATGGTTTTAGAGTTGTACTAATCTAGTTTGGTGGTTCATATTGGGTAAGGCTGGTGGTGTATTGAACTGACCTTAAAACACCAAAGTGACTAGTTCTCTACTAAACTGACCAATTCTGAAGAATGTAGTGCAACATAGCTAATAACCACCAAATATTAATTTTTTAATAAAAATAAAAAGGAAAAAAAATCTTAACCCTAGGGCCCTACAAAACCTAACCCTGGTAATTAATGGTAATATTTAATTTTTAAAGTTAAAGTAAAAGTTTACATTCTCCTTATCTTTCCTTTTTGAAAAGGAAAGATAAGGATAATGTCAAATTTTACTTAAATTTTTAATATTAACATAAATTATTTTGGGTTGTTTCAGAGTGGTTCCAAATTCATTCAATTTTGAGAAAGTCAAATTTTAGATCCCATTCAAAACTTAGTGGTGACTGTTTGAACCATTCTTTGTATGAATCCTAGACTTTGACTTCCAATTTTTCATGTGCATTTATTGCATAATCATATTCCTCGTGAGACTTTGTAGTAGAAGTTGATCTTTAATCCATTGCAATAACTTGAACTAGCTTAGGGAACCATCAGCTACCCCTCCCAATTTGCTCCTCAACATTGAAATTTTCTTTGGAAGCATGCATTCATTTTATCCATTAGATCATTTTTTCCACTGTGACAGTCCAACAACACCCCTGGTAGCATATGCTTGACAATCCATCTCATATTTACTACTACCTTATAAAAACTCTTAAATATTGCGTCTCCAATATAAAAGAGGAAGAACCAGAAAGGGCCTTCTTGGCCCTCTTCTCAACCCACAATATGTTTAGCTTCTCTCTTGTGCTTACACTCTAGTCTTCTCGCAACTTCAGAATGGCGAATCTCAAACACAGTCTCATCATGTGCATTCAGGGAGGCATAATTCACCCTTTATTTGCATCAAATCAGCCCCTTAACATTCCCTTTACTTTTACATGCAAGCATATATTTTCCTTGTGGAGGACTGTTAAGCTTCCCATCCCTTTTTCCCCTACCTCTCCTACCCTCGTGAACCTGATAAAATGAATTTAACCAATCTCACTATATCTGAGATAAAAAGCCCATCCAACTGGGTAGATTGAGTTGAGACCCTTTTAGAAACTAAATCCATCACTCCACAGTGATATGTCCCTCTCCAACAACATCATCATGTTGTCTTCGAGATCTATCATTCCCATGATCACCATAAATTTCTCAGTCCTTCGCTTACATCTTTGTTAATGTCATCATTCAGATCACTTATACTTTGTTGTATTGTTGCTTGTGTTATGATTTCTTTTAATGGAAATATCTCCCTAGTAGGTACGAGTAACCAAATTCAAGTTCTTATTGAACTCTTGTGTTAACATACTTAATTTTCATTTTGACCTATTCAATTTCAAATTCTAGTCTGGTTGGTTTACTGGTTGACTACTATCATTCACCAAGTGGTTATTGATGAACATAGTTAGTTTAGAGTCAACGTTGGAATTTGCCTTGAAAATCAAGCACCAAGAATATGCAATTATCATGGAACATTTTAGAGCTTATACTTTTCTACAAAGGAATACATTATTTTCATTCATCAAGAAAATTTATATGAGAAAGAACCAAGTGGTTATGCTTTTCAACATTTTCACCTACATTTCTTATCTATAATTTTCTTATTGAATGGGAAAGTTTGGCTTTTGGGATTTTCAAATTAAAGTTCTACGCTGGTGGTGTTCATCTCGTATTTTTGTAGCCTTCTAAATCCTTGTTTGGTATGTGCAAAACGAGCATTGGTGCAGTTGTTGGTGGTGAAATTTTTAAAGATATGAAAATTCTATATTGATTTAGGACATGCAATCTTCAATATCTACATGATACCTTTTCTTGACATTCCATTCATAAATTTGAAATTTGTAACAAGTATAAATTTTACTAATTAATTATTATATTGATTATTATAAAATTGAAGACAAAGGAAGAATAATATATATTGTACATTTATGTGAATGGAAAATGTTAAGACAGAGGAATAATTATATAATTATAGGTGGACCATACGGGTTGGGTTCCTTACCATCGATGTATTCTATATAAGGAGGGAGAAGAAGGAGAATATGGCATCACTTTTGCTTGTGTAATTGAGGACAAGGCTAAGAAGAGAGAACATCATAATGGATTGACGGCTTATGCATGACTTGTTTTTGAAATATATGTAGAAATAAGGTCTATGGCTAGGTGAAGAGTAGAACTCCAAACATTTTTTCCAACAATCAATCTTGAGTGAATAGAATGTCATATCTACATAGACCTTTGCAAGAGTGCTCTATTCTAGGTGAAGATAGAGTACATTATTTTCTTATTGGAAGTAATTAAACTTTTATCATGGTATAATTTAATTATAAATATTTAAAATAATAGGTGTTTACAATCAATTTTATAAAGGGTTATGGGCTTCTTAATTTTTTTTCTCGAATTTTAAATATTGAAGTAAAAATTTGTAACGAGAATATAATGACCTCAATTCCTTGTGAATGCTTTTAGTATATACTATGTGTATTTTTTTTCAAATCGAATAGAAATATCATCAACTTTGTTTTTGCTAATGAAAAAACACACAAACATATTCTATTATATAAGATTTTTTGTTATTGTTAATAAAATTATTGTCAACCATGGTATATTTAGAAAATAACATATATTAAACTATATAATGAATTATTAAATGGCAACTATTTAATATGGGTTGAATTTTAGTGATGTTTCTATAGATCATCTTATGATGTTGTGGACTATTTAGAAGCCACGTCACTAGTAAGTCAAGTTTTCATGTATCCTTCTCATGTTTATACAAAATGAAGTAGAGAATGGATGGGAATATTTAATTCATGATACTAAAAATGGGATAAAAAATTGTCTTAAGTTTACACACAATATATTGACAACGTATCCATGTGAGAAGTATTAGAGTAGAGGGATTGGATAAACCAAGCCTTTTCAATATATGAAAATATTAGGCTTGAAGAGTTCATGTGTTGTAGTGATGAATGCATTAAACAGGGACAATCAAATTAACTCAAACTACTAGAATGGGATATTAATGGGTGGAGGTTAAGTTGTACCTATTATGGGAGCCTCATCTTTAGTATCTCCTTCACCTATATGTTCTCCTTAGGTGATGAAAAAATTTCACAAAACTATTTTGAGCATTAACATTTGTTGATCACATAGTCATCTTGTTTCATTAATAGAATTATATTTCTTGATTAAACAAGTACAAAAAATCCTATTTGTGTGTTAGGATTCAAAGTAATTTTTCCTTCCCCTAATATTATTTTTTAACATAAGGAGGTGGAGGATTTTTAGGATGGCATATTATGTTCCTCTAAGCAATGTGAACATGCCTCGATGAAATTTAGGGCCTCAATTGAGAAACCTAGTGAAAGAGATAGTTGTTTGGTAAAATATGTTGATATTGATGTCAAGATCTCAGATGGCGCCTCCTACCTAACCTAGTCACACCTAACCTAGTCACAGTAAAACATATTAAACTTTGAAGTTCCACTTTAATTCTTCCCACTAAGTTTTTACCACAATCTTAAGGAACCTCGGTAAAATAAGTCTGTTGATGATTAGTCGTGACATTCTAGTGTAATAATACTTGTACATACCATAGAGTACATAACTCCATATCAATAACTAACCCTTTGTATCTATGTGGATGATATTTTGGTTATGGATGGCATAGTATCTTGGTGGAAAGATGCTTGGATCCATATGACCATGGCGATAATATTTAACAAAATCCTCATCTCTATTCATCAATTTCATGTGTGATTAGTCAATACCCAACATGAAAATTGTACCTAAGATATAGGATTATGTAATCCTTTCTTGGATGACTTCATTGTCAACATTGAAAGAAACATTTATACTTGATAGTTGGAATTTTGGATGCATTGCTTGGATGACTTCATTCTTATTATGGAGTGTAGTACTTGTACATGGGACCTTGGTTTATGTATGATACCTTTATGGACACACTTATTGGACTACTTCACTCTTAGGATTTGGGGCACTTCCCATACACAGGAAGTTAGCTCATGGAGATACATCATAGATATAAAATTTGAGAGAAATGTGTTTAAAAGGGGATCAAATGGTGGGATCCCCCCTAGTAATGTAATTGGGTACATAATGGTTAATAATATTATAATTATGGTGGTCATTTAATGTAATGTATACAAAGTTTGTTATGTTAGTTATTATTAAATAATTCATACTAGTTAGTTTTCATGTGATAAATGTAAGATGGCATATTCATTAGCATAGGCACAAATAGTGGTTAAAATTTAGGTTTTATAAATGAATAATATTTTATCCCCCCCTATTGGATTTGTTAAGTATAGTGATTGTATTTGAGCATTAGCTCATTGGGAGGTTTATCTTGAAGAGGAAAATGAACGAGAGTTTATCTTTCCATAAAATGATTGTTGTTGGGTGTGGACCCTGATTATCTTCTTTATTTAGAGGTATCACCAAATTGGACCCTATTTCGTAATGTGGTCATAATGCCTCCCATAAAATGTACGCTACAAGGGGGGTCTAGGGGGGCAGCTGTGATCTTTGGGAGCACCACCCCACCCCCCCCCCCCCCCCCCCCCCTTTGAAGGGGATGGGGGTAGCACCCCCGAAGCTAAAAATAGATGTAAAATTGCCTTGTAAATTGTTGTAATTTCATAGTCAATCTAGGTCATTCATTAGGCAGAGATCTGAAGGTAGAATTTATGTTTAATGTATGGTTTTTCGCCCTAGAAGGCAACCCCTTGCTATATATGAGGGAATTGTATTGCGTCTATGTAGATCTATATTCTGAACGAGAAAGAGAGAGGATATTGTGTGAGAGCAAAGAGGGAATTACAACGGAACTATTGTAGCTTGTATCTCTTCATTTTTTTGGATAATATAAAAGGAAGGACTGGCTTTTTCTTCATGGGCGTAGCCCAAATTGGGTGAGTTGTGTATATCTGTGTCTCTCTTGTTTTATGCATGTTCTGTGTTTATATTTATGAAATATTTTATATGTTCCATTGCTTTGTAATATATAATTTACTAACAATTACCATAGTTAACTTACCTTGATGGTTTTTGATTCAATGAAGTAAAACGAATTTTTATCATATTCTTAGAGACATTACCCCACAGTGAATTCACGCACTGGAAACTTATGGAGACCTTTTCTAATCCTTACACCTGTCTTTGTCTCGGGAGTTGGATCTCATCAACGGTCGAGGACGCAGATGCCCATCCGATGGTGAAGGTTTTTTTGAGCTTGGTCATGGTAACTACCAACCCGATCCACGCTAGACGAGGTTCATTCGCATTTTTTTCTGTAGGGTTTCTAGACAACTTCTCCCTCGTAGGTTCCATATGTTTGGCAAGCTAACATCTACACCATTCACTGTGAAATTTTACAACCGGTTTGCTAACGAACCTAATATTGTTTCTGTGCTGAGTTTCCAAAATTCATTTTATTTTAGTTGGGGTTCTGGTACTGATATGCAACCAAACAAATTGGCTTGGTTTCGATTGCCGTGGGTGATGGCTCTAGCAGAAAGAGGTTAAAGAGACTTGAACTGACTAAGAAAAAGGGTGTGGGTTGTGCATTGCAAGGCATTAGAAATTCCTTTACAAACCAGGTAAATATTTCTAATGCCCTGCAACCAAGTAAATATTTCTAATTCCCTACAACAATTGCTTGTACATACTAGATTTCTCAGGCATACCAATCTCTTGATTATATTGTTGTGTATGATCCATTGTTGTTTGCTAGAAATCCTCATTCCCTGTACCTAGCCCCGTTACATTAAAACTCATGAAACATATGGTGGAGTGGGTCATGCATGTCATAGTAGTGTCTAATTTCACCAATTAATGTCATAGCCATGCTCTCTGTGCTTTTTCATAAACATTTCATTGTTTTTCAATAGATGCTTTCAGGTGGGCATGGTGGGGATGTTGAGATCTTGTCTAGAGTTTTTGAAATGGGATCTTACTTATATGTTGTGTTTTGGATTTGGATTCTTGCCACATTTCTTTATCGCTTGTTTTTTTTTCATAGATGTTTTCAGGTAGATGCATGATTTTTGAGATCTGGTCAGGGTGCTTTGAATTAGGATCTTGTCTAGGTGTTGTGGTTTGGATTTGAAATTTCTCCTCATTTCTTTTGAACTCACACATTTCTAGTGGGTTTGTTGTTGTTTAGATCTTGTTAGGGTGTTTGAGATGTGGAATCTTAATTAGATGTTGCATTTTTGGTTCTAGAAATGAGTTTTGTGGTTGTTTTAAAGCAGTAAGGATCTCATCATCAAAGTGCTATACAAATTTATAGTATAATATGGTAAATTTCAAACCGCTATTTATCAGTTTCGACAGTATTATCTTATATCTATTTAGAGCATTAGGAAGTATCTTAATCTTAGTTCTAATCTTAATCATTCGATACCAGCTTCCTGATGTTGGATCTGATATGGCCTTGGCAGCATTTGGTCTCATTCATGATGTTATGAGTTGCACTTCTCTTGTTAGTTTCTTTGATTCTTCGGTGTCATTAATATCACATCATGAGGCTTTTCTTATAGTTAGATTGCATTACATTACATTTTACGATTCACTAGTTTCCACTACCTTAAACAAAATTCACTTTTCGGGGTGCTAAATCAATGTGAGTTCATGGTGGGCGTAGAAGCATCTTCATATTTAAAGTCAAGGACCTTTACATATATTCAATTATCTGGTTATGATGGGTTAATATTAGCTAAGGTTTTGAAAGTTGATTGGACTTGTATCGAAGTTTTGAATTATTGTGAATTATAGATCTAGGGCCAGATTTCTCAGATGTTTTCTCTTCAAAATTTTTCTATTTGAGATGCAGTTTGTGTTGATTCTGATTCTCTTTCTTCTTTTGTAGTTTGACAACTTGTATGGATGTACGAACTCTCTCCCAAATAGTCTTATGAGAGCCACAGATGTCATGATTGCTGGTAAGGTTGTTGTTGTTTATGGGTTTGGAGATGTTGGCAAGGGTTGTGTTGCAGCCTTGAAAGTTGTTGGAGCTAGGGTCATTGTTACAGAGATTGATCCTATTTGTGCCCTTCCAGCCCTTATGGAAGGTCTTCCTGTTCTCACACTTGAGGATGTAGTTAGCACTGTTGATATCTTTGTGACAACCACTGGCAACAAGGACATCATCATGGTAGACCACATGAGGAAAATTAAGAACAATGTCATTGTTTTTAACATCGGTCACTTTGAAAATGATATTGATAGGCAAGGCCTTGAAACTTTCCCTGGTGCTAAGAAGATTACCATTAAGCCTCAGACTAATAGGTGGGTGTTTCCTGACACTAATAGTGGCATCATTGTTCTTGCAGAGGAACAACTAATGAACTTGGGTTGTGCAACTGGCCACCCATTTTTGTCATGTCTTTCTCCTTTGCAAACCAGGTCAATATTTATAATGCCCTGCAACCATTGCTTTTACTATATTGTTACGTATGATCCATTGCTACATAGGTGGATGTTCCATAGATGGTTCATAATCTCTACTTTTTGTTACAATTCATTGCTCAATTAAATCACTGGAATGAGAAGAAATCAGGGAAGTATGAGAAGAAGGTCTATGTGTTTCCTAAGCATCTAGATGAGAAGGTGCCTCCTCTACACCTACCCAAGTTGGGTGCCAGGCTAACAAAGCTTTTTCCTGATTAGGTAGAGTATATCAATGTTCCTATTGAGGGACCTTACAAGTCTACTCACTATCGAAAATGAAAATATCTGACATTTGGGATGCCATGTTGGACGAGTAGCAAATGTCCTCTCTGTTTGCAAATAAAAGAAACTGTAGAATTTATTTTTGGTAGCTCCATTGTTTTAAGGGACCTTACAAGCCTCCTAACTAGATACTGAAGAGATGAAATTTTGGGTCAGACCTGCTTGGTGAGTATCAAGTAGCATTGCTCTTTGACATATAAAGATCTGGCCTCTCTCTGTCAGCATCTCCATTGTTTGGGTAGAACTATAATAAAATTTTGTTATTGCTTGTACGTGTGGATGCTAAATTTCTTGCAGCATCACATCAAGCATCTCCTTTTAAGGAAGCATGGGCTTGCAACACTGAAACACCAAAAACCCATGCACCTTTGTCGGGACCAACTTGTATGCTAAATCTTACAGTTATGTTTTTAATAAATCATTTTACATACTCTTGTTGTTTTTTGTGCAATTATAATCCTACTCCTTTTCTTAAAACTTACCCTCATATTGAGCTCATATTAGCCATGGATTTGCTTCTCCATGCTTCATATCATACTGTTGATTTCTCTATCATGTACCTTATGGTCAGATTTTTGTGTATTGTATTTTGAGAGATGAACTATTTTTCCAATTTTCATACAAGGAATTAACTTTCATCAACTCTATTTCCAAATTTCTGCAGGCGGATAGTTTATCTTTAGATGACAACAAATGGCATTGGGTGGTTTGAATTATGGTTTGAATTACTTTTGTGAAGTTGTTCCTCGTAATGTATTGTTGAAGTTTTACTAATGAGATTGTGAAGGAATATTCTCAAGATCATTTCTTTGATGTGATCACCAACACAATTTGTCTAATTGCTGCTATTCTTGCAAGTACTCTATACTGGTGGATAGATCATGCTATAGAAATTGTGGTAAGTGGTCCTTTTACCTTTTTCTTTACAGTTCATATTTTGCAACTTTTCACATGTTATGCTTATATATTTTATTGAGTGTGTGCCATGGTTTCTTGGCACTGGCTACTGAAGAGTAGTTTGTCTTCCATTATGTCATCCTTTCCTTTTTATAATCAATGTCCAATTGTTTAATAATAAACTTTTTGTTGTTTTTTCATTATCATGATATATCTTTGCATTTAGTAGCAACATAGATGACATTTTTACCACATTATTTCAGTCATCAATACTCTTCACTATCATAAATAATGGTTGGTTTGGAACTCCCAAGCCATAGAGGGCCCTGAATAATTGTGGAGCTAGGATGGAGCCGTGAATCTATCCAGCTTAAACTTCAAAGGAAAAACATACTCCAGGTCTATTAACTTTTAAGTAGGGAGAACTTATTGCAAATGTGAAAGAGAATATATCCACTCCATTTCATTTATTTTTCTTTGATAACGACTCAATTGCAGATTGTGGATTCACAAATCATAATTCTGTTCGTTTTACATTTGGAAATCAAGACATTTTGTTATAGAATTTTATATGGGTGCATATACACATAATAGACACATACATGTGTGGAAAAGAAGATGAAGTAAAATAAGTCTTAACATGGAATAAATCCCAACACACGGATATGACACTGTAGCAAGATAGCCTGTATACATGAACATTTAACTATATACTAATAGAATATTTTGAAATTTTTTGCTAGTGATATAATTCGCCTATCTTTGCAACTTTTGGGGCAATTTCTAGTTTTAGTAAGTTAAAAATTTGAGCTGCATGATTATAGTTTTTATAAAGATTATAGATCACGTGTCATACTCTTTTTTCTTTTAAATCAATGGCTATAAATGTAGTTTTCAGGATTGCCATAACTCTTCACGTAATTCTTTAAAGTGTGCTATCTCAATGGAAGAGTGTCTGCCTTACAAGAAGGAGGCTGGTGGTTCGATTCCACTATATGCTAACATGAATAAATCAATGATTTTGTAGTTTATTTTTAATTAAATGTTTTTATATCCATTTATTTCAATGGTGAGATATTTCTGGATTCGTTGTTTTATATTGTCTCTAGAGATACAATAGATAATATTAAAGACATACTATCTCTAATCCGACTGTTGTCTCTAGAGAGACAAAAATTAAATTGTCTCAAGAGAGACAAAAATGAAATTATCTCCTAAGAGACAATAATGCTTCTGTTATATATCGTCTTTATAGAGACAATTTTTTAAGACAATATTCTTTAAGACATTATTTTTTAATACAATAATCTTTAAGACAATAATTTTTGAGACACCCGCTTAAAGACAATATTTTAGACAATACACAAGGCTTTTTTTGTCTCAAGTTAAGACAATTTACCCAAAAATTGTCTCAAATATTGTCTTAAAACCCCCCTTTATGTAGTAGTGTATAAGAAATGAAAAGTTAATTTTATAAACCAATTATATATATATATATATATATATAATATATATATATAGGAGAATAGTTAAAACATTTTATCAGTTTACTACTTAAAAAAAATAAGATGTGTAATTCTTTCCATAACTTAAATCTCTCAAATTATAAAACATTTTTCAAAGTTTGCAAAGTTTACACTATTAAAAAAAAAGATGCTCTAAGAGATATAATTCCTCTAAATTGAATCTAAATGTGTTATGTAATTTTTTCCTTTCAAAACCTTTATCATAAAATTTCTTATTATTGTTTTCCATAAAATAAATGGTATAAAATTTTTCTTCTACATAAATTAAATATATCTTTATATTTTAAATATCTCTTCACAAACCCCAAGACTTTGTTTTTTTATTTTATTTAACCACATTCAAAATATACTTAAATTATTCAGTGTTTCCACATCCCTTCCACTTTCAAAACATTTTTCATAAAATATCTCCTTCTTCTAAATTTTTATTTCCATAAACGAAATGTTATAAAAAATTTACTTTCCATAAAATATATATTTATATACCAATGTTATGAAACCAGCTCAAGAGAAGATAGAAAAGATAGCTCAACGCCTTAGAATTCAACCTCTTAGAGGGGGCAACCTCCTTTACGTTACATAAATGAACAATTGTTGGATGATACAAATGAAAAGACCTCCTTTCTATTTATAGGAGTCTAAGGAGTCATAACATAATTAGAGCCGACATAACAATAATAATGTAAGGGCACAATAATTACAATAGTGGGCTTCTATGGGGCACAATAGTAACAGTATGGGTACATCTGTATAATAAGTGGTTTGTACTAATAATAATAAAGGGTTACACTAGTATTATAGGGGCCTAACATGCCCCTCTCCTTCAAAAAGCGTTGTCCCCAACGCTTGAGTAGTTCTTGATTCTTCTGTATAAAATTCTTGTCCTCCCATGTGGAACCTTCAGTAGGTAAGTTCTTCCACTTGATGAGATACTTTGAAATTGATCGATTTCGTAGATGTTGGGTTCTTGTTTCTGTGACTGCTCCAAGTTCCAATATGATTTTTCCTTCCTCTTCAATTTTTGGCCATATTTTTTGAATTGGGATGTTTTGCAAATTTTGAATAAGTGGCCATACTTCTTTGTCCTTCTTCCATTCATCCCTTTCTTTGTTTATCCAATCTGGCTGGATAATAGAAATAGTACTAAACAATGCCTCCACATCCTCATCCTTGAACAGTCTTCCCATTCGGTAAGGTTGCCATTTTTTAAGTGCATGTGGTATTGGCAACATTTCCTTCTCATAAATAACTTGCTTGAGATGTAGCAATAAAAATACCCAATCACCTACATCAAAAAAATTTTCACTACGATGTTGATCTACCTGTTATTTCGTTTGATTTTGCACTGAAGTGGCATTATCCTTTAAAAGTTGGAGAACTTGTTGTTAATGCTCGATGTGATCTTTCACTTCTTGAACCTTTTTCTTCTTGATATGACCCACTATCTCTAAAGTTTGAGGAGTGGTAATTTCTTCCAATCCTTTACAAGATATGGTCGGATTGATTTCTTGATGCTCGATGTGATCTTTCACTTTTTGAACATTTTTCTTCTTGATATGTCCTTCTATCTTGATAGTTTGAGGAGTGGTAATTTCGACCAATGAATTACAAGATATGGTTGGATTCATTTCTTCTTTCTCAATGTGATATTTCACTTCTTGCACCTTTTTTTCTTGATATGTCCTTCTATCTTGAGAGTTTGAAGAGTGGTAATTATTGCCAATGCTTTACAAGATATGGTCTGATTCATTTCTTCTTTCTCTGGGGTGGGGTCCTGGCGTATATCCTCTTCTTTTGATGTTTCTTGATCCTTTTCTTCCTTCTCTTCATATTCTATGTAAAATAATTTCTTCTCAGCACACTTATGACCTTTATTGCATTTTCTATCACAATTGTAACAAAGCCCTTTTTCTCTTTTTTCTTCCAATTGTTGTGGTGTAACACTTGTAGGTTGTGGAAGGCTACGAGAAACAACACTTCCATATTTATAGTTGTGAGGGGTATGCTTCCTGGTTTCAATAATTTTTCTTTCCACTATGTCACAAAGCCCTTTTACTCTTTCCAATTGTTGTGGTGTTGCTCTAAATAAGGTGTTTCTCTTTTTATCCTCATAATGTGCTATCATTTCCTCCGTGAAAATTGACCATGTAATAGTTGTTTACTAGAACAAAGCCCTTCATACCATAAAAAATGATCTGGTTCTAAATATGAAGATGCAATTCATACCTTTTTTAATAGTGGTACACCATGTAGATAAAAATATTTCTCCATCTGAAGTATCCAATTTATCGGATCCTTGCCATCAAACTTCCACATCTTGCGTTTTCTTGATTTTAGGAGCTCGATCTTGAAACAACTGTAACTCTATACTTTCGGATCTTTAAGTTTCAAAATTGCAACCTATAGTAGCCCTCTGCGTCCTCTTTCCAATGCCACCAGTCTGAACCAAATTGGATTCTCCAAGAAAGCATTATGTACAATCTCCCAAGATGACCTAATTATAGACCTTTCTAGAAGAGCTAACTTGTATAAAGTGCCACGTGTCGCTATTTCAACTTTTTGCACTGAAAAATACATACAAGAAACTAATACCTGTCTTCTTTTCGTACCTTCTTACAAAATTTCATTCTGATGCTCAGAGAGAAAGTTATGACGATTTTCCCCAAGTCACATGTTTGGAATGTAATTCAGGAGTCTGCAAAAAGACCAACTTCCTCAGATTATATCTCCGCAAATATAGTGCAAAAAGATCTGAAATTCGGAACTAAGATTCAGCACGATTTCATCTAAAATGGGGTTTTTTTTAGCTTCTAAAATGTCACAGAAACAAAGTTATAGCGAAAATGCCATGATGACCTGTTTGGAGCAGCAAAACACTAGAATCCAAAGCTCTGATACCAAATGTTATGAAACTAGCTCAAGAGAAGATAGAAAATATAGATCAACACCTTAGAATTCAGTCTCTTCGAGGGGAAACCTCCTTTACATTACATAAATGAACAATTCTTGGATGATACAAATGAAAAGACCTCCTTTCTATATATAAGAGTCTAAGGGGTCATAACATAATTGGAGCCGACATAACAATAATAATGTAAGGGCACAATAATAACAATAGTGGGCTTCTATGGAGCACAATAGTAACAATATGGGCACTACATGAGTACATCAATATAGTAAGTGGGTTGTACTAATAACAATAAGGGGTTACACTAGTAGTATAGGGGCCTAACAACCAACGACTTTAATTTTTATTTCACTGAACCTCATTCAAAATCGTAAGTTTGAACCTCAATTTTCCATTTAATGAGGATTTATTAAAATGGTAAATATGAATTTCTTAATATGCACAATATATATTCAAGAACATATTTTAAACAATGCAAATTCACTACCTCATAAAAAAACTTGGCATCACATTAGAAAACAATAAAAACCAATTAAAAATATATAATAATTAATATAACACATATACCAATAATAAAATATACAAAACTTGAAAATTTAGGCTACAAAATAAAAATCTAATGAGGATGCATCTATATTTTAGAAACACTATTATATTATGCATGTCTTGTGCCATATTAAATACTCCACTATTATCATTGTTTAGAATATTCTACTCCATTATCACATTTTGTTTTAAAACAAAAATGACACCTCCAATTGATTGTACAAGATACACATAATTATCTTCATTGTATTCTTTGTATATGAAATTTTAAATTCTTCCCCACTTCATATTTAATGAATTTCATTTTAACTTATCACTATTAAAAAACTAAAATAAAATTAATTTTTCAAATTGAAATGAAATCCTTTATTTTTCTCATTATCCATGTTTTTTGTAAATTTAAAAATATTCTGAATATAAAGTTTGACTGCACCGGTTATTAGGAATATTTCTAAAATATTTGGTAGCAATCAAATTTAACTCAAGTCATTCATAATTTAATTATGAAATTTTGACTTTTAACATCCATGACAACATCACTATGAAATTTTATTTCTACATAATTGTGTTAGTTTTAAAATGACGCAAAATGTCGATTCAACTAATACAAAAAAACTAGTTAAACAAAACTACCAAGCCATATAAAGTTGAATTATAAATTTCATAGCCTCCTAAACTGAACTGCGAAGTCGTGCATACCTTCTCTCCATTATCGAGAAGCAGGTTGACATTATTAAGATAATCAAAAACTCAATTTAATACAACACATATATCATCGTCATCAAAGTTATTTTTCTGATAGGATGGAGGATTCTGTGGGGTTGGACCATGAGGATATGTATTTGTTATAGGATCCGTATAATCCACATTGAATGCGACACCACCTTCTGCAAATTTCGTTGGACTGGATGTATTATGAAATGTCTACTAATTTTCAATGACTTTCTCAAATTCTGCAAATACCGACAAGTAATTAATAACAACAAAAAAATCAACTACTTTTCTTTATGAGATTGTTAGGGTAATTTATAGACTCGTTATTTTTTCTAAGAGGAAGGAGACATCCATGGGGTTGGACCATGGGGATCTGAACTTACTCTAAGATCATTATAATCCTCATTGAATGTGACACCTTCCTATGCAAACGTCATTGAGCTAGACGTATTATGAAATGCCTACCCATTTTCAGCAACTTTCTCAGATTCCATAAATAATTGCAAAGAAATTAATAACAAAAATAAGTTAGTTTTCTTTATCAGATTATTATGCTAATTTATATACTCCATGTCATTAATTTACTACCTAAGACTTCCGAGATAATTTTCATCCCTTATTGGATTTCATTCCCTCTGCACTAGGAAAAGAAGAATGAGTATGTTTCGTATAAAGCAATGAATCAATTTATTTAAGCTCCTTTTTTAGTATTTTTTATGGTCATGAGATTCTCTTTACCTTCTAGTGTTGGTTTAGTGTTGGTTCACAGTTGAGGTGAACTAGGTGAAAAGAATCATTAGAGTAGAGATAAGGATGGAAGTTGTACAAATATTTTTAAACAATAAAGATATGTTAACTCAATGCAAACATATTAATGTTATGTCGATATTTATAATCAATCAATACAAAGGGTTAGAGAGTTAACTTCATGTATTTGCTTACTTTGAATATGTATCATTATTTTAGTTTAGATAGTCATTTTGTTATTATTTAGTTATTAGCTTTTAGAATCTTGATCATTTCTTTCTTAATTTTGCTAAAATAGTTTTATTTGTATGTAGTTACTAATTTTTAGGATCGCCTAAGATTTTATTTCCTACCATTATTAACTTTGTTTTATTTACGTATAGATTTTATAATTAATAACGATTATGATAATTAGTTATTGGTTTTTAAAATTTTGTAAGCATTTCTTTCCTAATTTTTATTAAAAGAGTTTTATTAAAAGATGTATTAACTTAACACAACCATATTACCCTTACACTTATGTTATGTTAGTATCTACAATTAGTCAATACAAAGAGTTAATTAATAAAAATTAGTTTGAATTATTGATGTTCTACTTTGATTACAAGGTATTAGTTTATCATTACATTTTTTGAGTATATTTTTCCCTATCTTAACTTTAATCAAAAGTAATATCAACTAATTTGATTTAAATAAATAAGATATATTTTTTAATTAAGATATTTTCTTTATTTGATTATTTAACATGAAGATTTCTAAATAAATAAAGATATCTTAAGTCAACAGAACTATATTATTATTATTATGTTATGTTCATATTTACAATTAGTCAATACAAAGGGTTAATTAATAAAAATTAGATTGAATTATTGATTTGTTTTATGTTGATTACAAGATGACAACCATGATCCCATGAAATTTGGTGTATTATTAGGTTTTTTAATTTATCAACCTTATGTTACATTGATATTTACAATTAATTATTTACATTAAATATAATTTTTCATGATTTTTAAAATTTATTTCTATATAATTTCACATAAACATCTACAGCTTCATGGTTTTTTTACGTTTAAAACTAATTATTATTATTGTTTATATTTACAATATTTTTTTAGTATATCTTTCTCTAATTTAAATATAATAAAAGTAATATCAACTAATTTTGTTTAAATAAATAATATATATTTTTAATATTTTCTTATTTGAATAATATATATTTTTTAATATTTTCTTCATTGGATAATATATATTTTCTAAATATTTTTTTTTATTTTGATTCTTTAACATGTAGATTTCTGAATAACCAGCTTAGATCCATTTTAACATCGATCTATCAAGCACCGAAGAGGGATCAAATATCTCGAGGGGTATCTCTCGAGGTGAAAACCTATTTTTTGAGTGCAAAACCTGAGGAAAGATTTTCACCTCGAGAGATTTGATCCCTCTCGGTGCTTGATAGATCTAGTGTTAAGATGGATCTAGGCTGGTTTCAGTCGTGTGCGGTCATACAAAATTTGTTTAACATCTAATTATTTTAATCATTTTAAATATGTTAAATATCTCTAAGATTAATTTGGTCAACTTAATTTAAAATTCGTTAGTTAGCTTGATATGAGAAAGACTGTTAGTAACTTGAATCATGAAAAACGATGAAATACAAATTTTGAGTGCAAAGTGTCAACGAAACAATTTTGATAGATAGAAAATGTGAATACTAAAAATATAGTCAATTACAAACAATGTTCATTGCAATCAATATGAAACTATTTTCTTCCACTATTCCTATTGTCACACCTATTAGTTTTTCCATTTTCTCATATCTATCATATGAAAAGAGTAGTTGGAATCATAGACCATTCAAGTATTTAACTTGAGCTACTGTAGTAAACAACATACCTTGTCCATGTTCCTCTTCAATACTAATAGTAGTTTTCTCAAAATTCAATCATTGTGACTTATGGAGGATTAAACCCTAAATAATTTTCAATGGTAGTTATTTCCTATTATCGTGTTTGAATGCAAAGTAATTAAAAATGTTGAATGATGGAAAATGGGAATAATAAGAATGTATCCAATTATAAATAGTTTATAATTTCAAGAAGAAAACATTTTGGGTAAGCAAACATTTTATTTAGGATGAAAATTCAAGTATTGTCTTTATGGTTGAATAATTTTTATGTGCTTACACTAAGAGTGAGTGTGTATGTTTTGGGGGTGATAAGGAGAGACAAGGGGAGATAGAGATATACATGGGTGGGGAGGGAAGAAGAGAGAGGAAAAGACAGGGAGGAAGGAAGAGATATAGATATGGAGAGAGAAATGTAAAGAGAGAGAGGGGGTGGGAAGAGAGAGAGAGGGAGGGGAAATGAAGGAAGGGAGAGAAAGATAGATAGATATGGAGAGAGAGTGTATATGTTTAGGGGATGACGTAGAGAGATAATGAAGGAGAGACAATGGGAGATAGAGATATAGATGGAGGAGGTAGAGATGTGCTTACACTAAAATAAATGCACACTATTAATCTAATTACATTGAAATTAATGTACATCACACATATTGTTGCATCAAATTAGAAATTAACATCCACACTAAAATCAATGAATCTAGTGCAAACAATCAAATAGGATTAGAAATCAACATCTGTACTAAAATCAATGCATCTAGTGCAAGCAATCAAATAGGATTAGAAATCAATATCTACACTAAAACAATTGCATATAATGCAAACAATCAAATATGAGTAGAAATCAACATCTACACTGAAATCAATGCATCTAGTGTAAGGTATTAAATATGATTAGAAATAGACATCTAAACTGAAATCAATGCATCTAGTGCAAGCGTCAAAATATGATTAGAAATCAATATCTACACTAAAACCAATGCATCTTGTGCAAGCAATCAAATAGGAGTAGAAATCAACATCGACACTGAAATCAATGTATCTAGTGTAATGTATTAAATAGAACTATAAATCGACATCTACACTGAAATCAATGCATATAGTGCATGTGATAAAATAGGATTAGAAATAAAAAACCACATTGAAAATCTTAAATATTCATGACCTTTTAGATCTAACTTCTATGTCTGTATTTGTCTCTGTGAGACTCTTTCTTCTTCCCTCTCTCTCCACCTTCAATTATGTGTCTACCTCCTTTCCCCTCTCATTCTCTCTCTTCCCCTCCCTCTCCCCTATCCCATTCCATCTTCTTCTCCCTAAATTTTTCTATCTTTCTCTTCTTTACTCTCTCCCTCTGCTATCTATATTTATAACTCCCTCCATCTCTCCTTATTTGTCTCTCTATCTCAACCCCATAAACATATGTCACACTCTCTCTCTCTCCCCATCTAATATAATATATTATATAATATATATATTATATATTATATATCCTTCCTCCCCCTCTTATCTCCTTCCCTTTCTCTCTCTCACTCTCTACCCCCTCCATCTCCCATCTATCCCTATTCCTCCCTCCCTCTCTTTTCCTCTCTCTTCTACCCTCTCCCTCACCGCATCTATATATCTATCTCCCCTTGTCTCTCCTTCTCACCCACAAAACATACACACTCTCTCTCCATATCTATCTATCTCTCGCTTCCTCCCTATTCCTCTCCCTCTCTCTCGGCCTTCTTTCTCTCTCTCTCTCTCTCTCTCTCTCTCTCTCTCTCTCTCTCTCTCTCTTGTCACTCTCTCTCCACCTTTCTCTCTCTATGTCTTTCCTCTCCCCTTCCAACTCCATCTCTCTCTTCCCCACTCTCTCTCTCAAGTCCTCTCACTTTTTGATTCCTCTCTCTTCCCTTCTCTCCCACCTCCCTCCATCTCTCCCCGATCATACAAACACTCTTCTGCACCCTACAAATATATCACTATCTCCCTCCCTCTTTCCTTCTCTCTCTCCTCATCTCTCCCACGTCCATATATGTGTCTCCATGTCTCTCTCTTCCCTTCTTTCCCTATTTTTATCCTCTCCTTTTCTCTCTTTTCCCTCGTCTCCTCTCTATCTCATTCCATATTCATCTCTCCCTTATCACTCCCTCTCTTTCCCCGTCAAAATCCATCTATCTCCCTCCTTGTCTCCCCCTCCTCTCTCTCTTCCTTTCTCTCTCTGATTTTGCCTCTCACCTCTATGTCTCTCTCCCACACTCTATTCCCCATTCCATCTCACTCTCTTTCTTAAATATGATCCCATTGTATTGTATTTAAGAAAGTATCTAAATTAATAAAAAACATAATTAATTGTAAAATATTAAACCTATATTTTGGATTAATCATGTTAAAGAAAATACAATAATAAAAAAATTAAAAGAATCACGCACTATTTTCCTCTATCATTGTTAATCACTTTGCTTTCTCACTTCGCTTGGATCCTTGTTTAAGATGTTAGTTCTTTATAATCTTATATATATTATATAAATTTCACA